>WBMY01007383.1:5805-39384 GCA_013397315.1 Donacobius atricapilla | reverse complement strand
TTTTTTTTTTAATTCCTGCAGATTCAGTGCATCTACAGGTAACAATTTATCACAGCAGCGTGAACTAGTGTAGGCAAAGAATTGCAGGCTGAGAATTGCTTTGCTCACAAAACCCATGGGCAGGCAATCTCTAGAGCACTCAGAACCCAAGGAGGAGGGGGTAATATGTGCTTTTGGTTAGATATGTAGTTACTTACACTGGCCGTCAGGAGTTTTATTGTGCATTATTTTNATTATTTATCTTTTTAATCTATAAAGTAGCTGAAAGTAGCTGAGCTAAGGTTTGTACCTCTTTTTTGAGGAGAATCTGTGTAGTGTGCATAACTTGCCCTGAAAGTGGCTGCTGAATGCAAAACATGCCATTATAACAACTGCCATCAAGGAGAGGCAGCATGGTTTGAGCGGGTCTGTACCCACTAGACAGTCTGTTCACTGCAACTTAGTCTTGAGAAAAATCGAATTTACTTTGTGTCAGAAGCCAGATACTTCAACAAAAAGAAAGTCTGAAGATAGAGTGTTGCTCTGGATGTCCAGGCTTCCATAACCCATTTTAGCAATATTTCTTAGAGTATACAAAAGCACAGGGCCTATCCAGTTGAGTTTTAGATATCACCAAGGATAAAGTTTCCCTGCCCACTCTGTCCTGTTCTGGTGTTTGATCATGTGCATGGTGAAAAAAAAAAAAAAAGAAAGAGAAACAACCCAACATGCACATATCTGATCAGAATTTCAAGCACTGGTCTTAATTTGGTGTTGTCTGCAGACTTGTGGATATTGTTATTTAATTCATTTAAAAAAAAAGGATTTTAAATAGCATTGTCTCTGGTATCTGTCTCAGGAATGTTACTAGTGGCACCAGTTGAATGTTGTGCTGCTGATCATGAGGTTGGGGCTTTTCAATTAAGCCAATTTCTTGATTATAGAAATAGGGCAGTAGGTGATGCCTTGCATGTTTCACCCGGTTGCGTGTAGCATGCCTGGATGTATTTCCTGCTTCTGTTGACTGACATCCACTATGCTGTCCCCTCTGGAGTGAGCCATGTGATCAATATGTCACTTTGTGAGCCACACAGTCATAAATGACATTGAAATATCCCTTGGTGAGTGGCCTCTGGAGTTTAGCACTACTGGCCTGAGGGTCGCTTTCCCTTTTTTTTTTTTTTCTCCCTCCTTCCCTTGAAGAGCACCTATGAGAACAGGCTATTCTGTGCATTGTATGGCTTGTAATTTGGGGGCAACAGATCCTCAGAAACTCCAGCTCTTATGGGTTTGGGAGCAAAGTGTCACTAGGCTGGTGCTTTGTGGTGCGTAGAGGACCAATGGGTCAGGATGAAGGTTGGACAGGTGTGAGGAAGGTAACATGCCTAGAATATCAGCAGTAATATCCACCATGGCTCTCTTTGTTTGGATTCATTGCTTTGATTCTCTCCTGCCTGTGTTCAATAACTGATGATGGCCTGAGGGTCAGGGTTGGTTATAGGGCAAGGTTTGAGAATAGGTTTGAGAATGGTTTGCTTTAGCAGTACTATAGTTAAGTACAAACAAATGGAGGTTACTTAGTTCCTGTTAATTGCTTTGGATACCTGCTGCTCTACCCCAGTAGTGAGTAAACAAGTGAGATGTCAGAGAGCAGTGAGGTCAGACTGCTCTGCTAGGGCAGGTGAGCTGGGAGCCAAGGGTGATGCTGAGCCTGGAAGAGCAATGATCTCCCAAACCAAGGGTGAGTGAGACCTCTCCTGTATCTTTTCCCCATGTGGCTTTTACCCTGAGATCTGGCTGCTGGGATCACTGTGCTAGGTCACAGCAGGCCTTGAATAGCCAAACCCTCTCCTGCCAGGGAGAGGTTGCAGAACCTTTTCATGCTTTATGTTACAGGTACGTACTATAAAGTTGGCTTTTTGCAAATATTAAAACGAATGCTATATGCATAATGTTAGGAGGCTTTGCTGTATTAATATAGTTTCTATTATTTCTGCTATTAACAGGGTTTAGAAATGGTGTTGTGATGAATTTATAGACATATTTCTTAGGTCTTAGCATAATATTAAAATAGAAACTATGTGATGCAAGATGCTTGTTGTAGCTAACTCAGAAGTGTTCAGGATAAGATAAGGATAAGATAATCAGGAAACCCACATTCTTGGATTTTCTGGATTAAGATAACAGTACAGACACCAGAACTCCAAAAGAAGAATTTATTGCCCCTGTTATAAGAAAGTGAGGTGGCAAGATGGAACTGCCAGAAGAAATAAAACATATTGATAGAATGTGGGAAGGTCAGAGGTTAAAACGAACATCTACAAGGAATGTTTGAATAATGCTTAGGAGTTTATGAATATGTAACAGACTGGTATATTTAAACAAGTGTTTTCTGAGTTTGGGTGTGCCTTTGGCTGTATGCCAGGCACCCTGGCCGAAATCCTTTGCTTTATTTCTGTTCCCTAATTGTCTTTTTATGAAACTTTTTTTTTAATTTACCAAGAAAGTGAACCTTGTTTTTCACTTTACATTACTGCAGGAGGTGTGAATCTCTCTAACATCCGAAACTTTGTAGGTGCTACTGAAGATTAACTGTAAGACTTGTTATTTTATTATGTGGAGTGTTTTCTTATGGTTGATAAAAGGAATTGGGACTTGAAATTTAGTGTGTTTTATCTAGCAAATTTATCAGCTGTGAGACTGGCTTTGCAAAACAGATCATAGGCTGTTAATGAAGATTTCTCTGATACGTGCAAGATCTGAGGTGTGTTGACAGCAGACAGAGATCAAAGGAAAGTTCGTGTGTTTCAGCTACAGACTTGACAGAAGGTGAATTCGAGAGCAGTAAACCCAGCTTGAGCATGATGTCTAGACTATATTGTGGGAACTTTATTTCCAGATTAATATAATGCAAAAGAAAGGGGATAGGGTTTACACATCAAGAGACCAAGTCCTTAGCCTGGTCTCTCTGACTGAGTGCAGGACCATCTGTTTCTTGCCTAGTGTTGGCAAGTGTCAGCTTTTATTGCGTTCCATCTTCCTTGCTGCTCAGGGAAAATTGCTTGCTAATGAACAAGAAAAATCTTCCAGCATGTAATAAACATAGAGACCTTTCTCACAACTTTACAGCTTTCTTGAGAGGTGTCTGGTCTTCAGATATTTCCAAATGATGGTACATCTCATAAATAGCTGTCACGTCTACTGTGATCTGATCTACTCTGCTCAGGAAATTGGCAGCATATTTGGAAAACAGATGGCCTTAGTCATGGTTCTGCTACTCTGCTGGCCAAACGATGAGGCATGTCTTGCTTTTACTGTTTTGTGCTATTTTTCTTGCTGTAATGTTTTCATGCTTGTTAAAATAGTATGGTTTTGTTGAATTGTAAGTAGTTGTGTGGTCACACTTCCAATTCAAACTGACTTCTGTTTGTCTATGCCGTAACTACTCAGAAATTTAATATGCTACTTGCTTGTTTTTCCAGATGCTTCAGTAGAAATTTACATTTAATGGAGTCTAATGTTAATCTTTGTGGAAATGCACTTATAAATGCCATTCTTGCTCAAACACTGCTGCCCAATGCTGCTTACTGCTTATGATTCCCAGTTAACTTTCCAGCCATCTGATAATGCTTCTGTTCAAACTAATTTGATTCAAGCAGTTTGTGAGGCATTGTAGTGGATGTATGATGAAAGTCAAGATACTGCATCTCCTGTGTTCCCTTCAGATACTGTTGAGTTTGGTTTTTGTAATTTGATCACTAAAAACACCCAAACTTCCTTGTCCCAATTTGTTTTATTGGCCACTGTGCCATTGCAAGCAACAATGAGTGTGGGAACTTCCTCCTGGATTGAAGCAGGTAAGTTTTGGTGACACCAGGGTTGCTGTAATTTCTGCCTACACAGACAGACATTACTCTCCAGGTGATGGAAATGGAAAAGACCCACAGATGACAGTGACTAAAACTCAAGATACAGCGACACTGAAAAATGTAATCAAGGAAGTTTGTACTTCCTGGTTGGAATACAGTCAGAATTATAACAAACATTGGTAAATATAAATTCTCTAATGCTCCTGCTTCTGGCCAGCCCAGTAATCTACTGCAGTCAGCTCTGTACAGCAACGACTGACTTCCACTCCCCGTGTGGCTTTGTATCTTCCCAACGAACCTGCCAACCTCCTTTCAGAGGAACCTGTAGCTCTGAAAGTGCCCCTCAGACCTGCTGTATGTTCTTTGTATCTGCATGCTTCAGTGTTAGCACGAGGGAATCAGACAAAGGGGGTTTAAAGTTAGAAAAGTGCTCAGTTAGGAAGAGTCTTCATGTATGAAAATACCACAGCAGGAAAACTTTCCAAGGTTATCTGGCTAAAACAATCCAATATGCAGATTTTTCTGGAAAACTTGGGAAGAATAGTGGAAAAAAGATTCAAATGCATAACATTTCAAATGAATGAAATAGGTAATGTTCCCCTGAGCAAACAGGATTTATAGTAATTTCAATGTGTGTGGGGGGGGGGCAAAAATACCAACAGGTGTAATAAAAGAAACAATGGTATTTTTTTCAAGGAATCAGTGTGTTAAATGTTCTCCTTGGGACAGAAAATTTACCTTGATGCTGAAATAATGCATTGGGCCTCTTCCTGTCAGCATTATATCAAAGCCTCAGTACACTTTGCATTCCCCCAGGCATTATTTTCCAGATATTGTCCTCAGTACCAAACTCCATTCATAACATATATTTATATCTGGAGATTTTTCATAATATATAAAAATGAGGAAGCTGTCAAATGGCTTTTAGTTTCCTCTGAGACTTTCAAAACAGATGTTAAAAGGAAGTGATTTAAACCAGCAATTTTATTAAAAATGTATTATTGCTATTTGTAGTTTTCACTGCTATTCTCCAGAACTATCTCAGGCTTCCAAGAATGAAGTATGAAGCCTTGACTCTGCAGCTTTGTTTTTAGTTTATTTTAAACTTCGAGACAACAAATCTGCTGGACCAAGTTTATGCCAAATAAATGTGTATGAAACTTATGCCAGCAGACCTTCTGATTCAGTCTATGTCTCTCATTTTGGTGGGAGACAGTCAAGACAGGGAAATGAAGGACTAGCTGTTTTCAGACACTTAGTTATGCAGATCAATACCCATGTAGACTTTCAAATGTCTAAGGAGGTTGTATTTCCTTGCCATGGGCACTGGGAGTGAGCGACCTCCTTGAAAGCTGCAATAACTACCAAGTACCATTTGGGAAAATCATCTATGGGCCAGATGCATTTTTCCAAATCACACAGAAACTGGAATGGAGCAGGAATTTCCACCTAGATTTCTGTGTTCTAGCTAGTGACTTCCTCCATTTGGAGGCCAGGCTGTGCCAGGTCTGACTTGCTGATTTGGGGTCATAATTTGCATATTGTTCAAAGTCTCTTCTAGCCTTTTATTTGCTTCTAAATGATTAGCATGTGCCAGGCTGCATTTCACTGGTCAACCTGTTAAAGTGGCAGAAGTGATGGTGTTTAATGAAGACCGATTACATAGGCCAAGTAATGCTGTTGGTGAGCATGATACATAATTCAACGTGAAGATAACAAATACCTCAAGGAAGGAGAAATCTGCCCATTGTTATTGTCTAGAGGAGTGGTCAGTACTTGAACTGATAAGCCGCTGAAGCAACAGGACAAGACTGACTCTTAGGACAATACATTCCCATTTGAGTTGCAGGAGACCTGGCAAATGGGATATGTGAAAATTAGTTTTGAAAAATTAAAGGTATCAGTGCTTTCTATGTACTTGTTCTGGTCCATGTGCACAAATGAATTACTTCATGCAGATGCCTTGCGTGCCAGAGATGAAACAAGCCTTTGTGGGAGAGGAAGAGTTTCCTTAGTGCAAGACATAAAATTGTGTACTGCTTTTGCTGGATGCATGTGGGATTGGGGTGAAAGTATCACTGGCCTGCACACCTCTCCTTTGCAGAACAGCATGAAGAGAGCTGGGAGAGAATTTCATCTTTGAAGGCTCTAGAAGGTGGGGTTTTTCCCCCTCCTCTCTAATCTTTGGCTTTATGTTGGCGTAGGTAGCTCGTATGTTTTCTTGCTCTTCAATTGTTTTGGGAGGAAGGAAAAGTAAGTGTAGAAAAGACTTTGACAGTTCAGTATATATTATTGAATAAGTTGACATTTGTGTCAGAAGTAGTGGGAGAAATTGAGTTAAAGTTTGAGGTAATGTTTGTTCTGCACACCCTGCTTTGTGAGCCTATTTAGTGAGAGAAAAGATTTCTTTATATATCAAGAAAGATTTTCATGCTACCTTATGTCATCGAGAAATTATATCATAAATTGCTATTTTGTCATTAAAACTGTTGTGCATTTTTTTTAGGAAACTTACACCTTTGCAACTCAAAACAGCAGCATTAAAGCAGACAGGATATCCTTCAAGGTAGTGATTAGATCTCTGCTTTCTCATCTCCTGTTTTTATTACTCTTTGCTTCTGCTGGTAGCTTCTTCAGGGGAGATTTTAAAAATGGATTGCCTGTGATATTCCTCTGTGTCAGATATAAATAAAGGAAAACTGCTGCATGTAATTTTTTTGGAAGCCACTTGTAGAGCTGTGTAATCAGGGCAATTAGAACTTTGCCGATAGTTTGTCTTGTGGGTTTGCTGTGCATACCAATTTCATCAGTCAAGAATGAACAAAAGTACCTGGCCTCCTCGTACATCTGGAAACACACTTAGAGAGTAATGGTTCCTAATCTGACTCCCCTGGATGCTACAGGATTTGTGATAACAGTTTTTATTATCCCTTCAAAACTATTTTGAGGGTGTTCCACATTTTTGCATTTTTCTGCATTTCTCACCTCAGTGTATGGATGAGAGTCTGTTGTGAATGATGAATAAAAAGCCCAGAGCTATTGCTGTTACTGGAAGGAAATGAGAAGAAAGAGGCAGGAGAAGCTGGCTGGAAGAGAATAGCCTGTCTCAAGAAGCTGTGATGCTTCCAGGACTTCCTGGAAAAGCCACTATTGTGGTAGAGTCACACTCCTGGGATGGATGCTTGTACTTGGATGGGGAGGAATGAGACTTGGTGTATTCAGGCTGCTCTTCTTATCCAACCTGTTGACAGTGCTAATTTTGTGAGTTCTCACAATCCTCTAGATCTTTGCATAATTCTGTACTCTAGATCTTCCTTGGTGCGTACAATATTGTTTCTCCTTTGGAAACCTTTCCTTTGCATTTCTAAGATTATTATAATTCTATTATATAATTCTTACAATTCTATTTAGAATTTGAGCATTAATAAGGTCATTTGTATGTTATGAGCTGTAGCCGTAGCACTTGGCAAAAAAAAAAAAAAATTCCCACGTCACAGGATTAATCTCTTGTTCTCACAGTTGATGGAAACTAAAAATTGATGCAGCCTCAAAGATATCTCTTGAGTATACGTAGCAGTCATGGTGAAAATTGTAATAGAGGGTATTATTGCCAGATGTGCTTGATGTGTTCTCTTAAATACATGTAAGAACCAGCTGATGAGTTTCCATTATGCCATTGGTTTACTGAAACAGTTTGAGATAGAGAAGCTATATATGAGGATATATTAAAGAATAGGCTTTTTAATGGCACTGTTAAAAACATTTATTTATTTTTTTAATACTAGGGTAAGTTACAATTCCAATGTCAGCAAAAAATGTGGAGATTTTTGCTGTTTTTTGTGAGGTGAACTCTAGCAGGTGTGGCTGTTGGTCAGAACTGGGGGGCTGTGCTGGACAACTCTGCTGACCAGCCCTGGGCAGTTTTCCAGGGAGAATGGGAGGAACTTCAGCATGTTTAAAGCTCCAGTAATCTCAGTGTTTGTATCTTCAGGAATTTCAGAAAAACAGCAATGGATTAATTTTGTTTAAAACAATAAAAAATATCCTACAGCATGCAGCAAAGCTGTATTATTTTTTTGTCATGGATGTCGAGCACTGTATTTAATAAATGCTATTAAAATTTAACAGCAGGATATGAAATATACTGTTATGTCTTAATAGAAGTGCTATCCTTTTGCTGGCAGATCATAGTGATGTGTTACTATGGTGGCTGGAATAGTTTTTGTCATATTTGTTGCAGGTTTGGCTGTACTGTTATGGCTGATGTTGCCTTCTGGGATGATATCCTGACTGCTGATTAGACCCTTGTGCTGGATTTACACATTTCTAAAGTTAGGTGTGGGTAGAGAATGTTTCTCAAGCAGGTGTCTTGAGCAAAAACCTACCTGGTAGCCCTTCTTAGAACTGTTTTTTTGGATCAAATTTCATGTGTTTCCCCTAAAGCATTCCCACTGATCATAGCTTTCCTGTGTGCTGTGTCTGACCATGTAACCCCCAAGAGGGTGCTAAAGGAAACAATATGGAGAGGCTGATACAGAGGCTACAGCAATCATTGTCTGACAAATCACAGGAGATGCAAATATCTGGGCCAGGCAATGCCAACTGCTTTGTGTGTAGCAAATGTGAATACCTCCAAGTGTGTTGTATCTGCATGTCAGCAGTCTGTGCTTTTGAAGTATCCCAGTAAGCAGCTTGATTGGCATATGCTGAGATACTTGACAATACAAGTCTTCAAATCAAATGGAAGCACTAGTATTAATTCTTTGTCAGTAATGTTGTGCCTCCTTCGTATTATCTGTGAAAGGATACTTTGTGTTTCTGCTCCTTTGGCTACTTTTTGAGGTGATAAGGGAGGGGTCTGTGGAGGGACAGTGTTGGTCTGGCTAAAAAACCTGGGCATAGGAAGAAGCCTTTTTAATATTAAGAAATTAAGAAACAATAAACAGAGCTAGAAAACAATTGAGTTGGAAGATTTACTCATGATATAAGACATGAAGGTCAAAGGCATGGACCTTAGTCAAGCTACAAATGCCAACCCCCCAGTCAATGACTTCCACTCCCAAATCCTGACCTAATGGTCAAATGAATGGTGATGCTTCCAGAGCATCCTGGAGCATCTTAGGAATTTTTCTTTCTCCAAATAACAGGGACTCTAACATGATATAATGAGATAACATCATGAATAGTCCTTCATCCAGCCTTATTTTTTGGCTTTTAGAGATATTTAAAACAACTTTGTCAGCTACCTGAATTTAGCAGGCGCAAGCTGCTGAGATGCTTCTGTGATCTTTCCAGTGATGTGCTGTGTAGGAGACTGTGAGGAAAAGAGATCTCTGGAGCCCAGGGCAGCTCTTGAATCATCTGGTTTATTGCATAGGTTGTGGATATCAGAGCTTTGCTCCAGCTGCCAGCCACAGCTGAAGCATGCCCAAAGAGAAAAAGCTATAGAGAGCAAGAGCTTGAGAATGAGTGAGGTAGAGAGGGAGGTAGGGAGAGGCAGAGAGCAAGAGAGAGGCTAGAGAGGGGTAGAGAGAGGTGCTGAGAAAGAGGTGGTGAGAGAGAGAAGGGATAGGGAGAGAGGCAGAGAGAGCTAAGTTCCTGTTACAATACATTATGTCCGTTTTTGTGTTGAATATTCTGATTTACACTAACCAACCGGTACAAGACAGGAATCCTATAGAATTTACATACAACCTATCAGAATTACCATATTACCATATTGTGTTACATTTTAAACCCTAAAAGCTACTTTCTAGACCCTTTTTTCTTCCCTGCTACTTTGGTGAGGTCCCTCCGACCTTTGGACCCTTGGCATCCCTTTATTTGCTAAGGGTATTGTTCAATCAAAGGAGATTCTTCTTCAGCTGGCTAAGCCATTGTCTTTTTCAGTTGTTTAATAACTAATGGCTTGGTCTCTTAGATCTCAAAGCTCGCCTTCATCTCAACTTCGCTTATAGGTTTTATATTTTCAAAATCTTTTGCTAAGCAATCATATTTGTAAGGCTTTCGTATTTCATCTTCTCCAACAGTGCTGGAGGGACAAAGCAAGGAATGAAGAGCTGACAGTGGAATGAAAATGGCATGGGATGAATGCAGAGAACCTGGGAATATTTATTGCCCTGAACTTTTTAGAGCTTTATTTTTCCTTGATATTTAAAAATATTGAGACCTTGTTCTGTAGCTGTTAGAATAAGAGACATGTATCTGGGAAGGATTTGTGTGGATCCAGGCATTTGGTCTTACCTGAGGAAAAATCAAGGTCAAGCTACTGTTAGTTATCTAATTTAAAGATGCAATCTGGCTGTGAACATTGTTTTTTCTTTTTTCAGCATGAAATATTATTAAACTTGTACTTCTCATCCAGGTCTGTTGGCAGTATGGGGCTCTGCTACTATATAATTTATCAAATTGACTATTTTTCCTTTTAATTGTAATTACTGGTCTAATCAATAGTATGATCAACCCCTGCCACACTTTTGGAGCAGTAGAAACCGCAAGGTCTTTCCTCCTCTTGGTAGTGCCAGCACACAATGAACATCAGTTGAAATGATGGAAGTTCAAGCACTGAAAAACCAAGCCATGGGTCTGGCTTTAAGTTCTGAGTGTTTTGCCTGCCTCCTGTGTGTGGTGTTGTGCATGTCTGCAAACAGGAATGGTGGCAGGGCTGAAGTCACAGCGTGACCTTACCCTGAGCAGTGAGTTTCACACCAGGTGGTTATGAATAAAGAGAAGTGTCTTCTCTCTGGGAGGACTTTCTGGGTTAAATCCAAGCTTTGGGCCACTGTAGATCCTGTTTCCTGTAGGAAGGATGTGTCCAATTTTCCCTGTTGAATTGAAATTTAATTTTAGCCCGAGGATCATGTGTATCTCAGCACCTTATGGAATCATCTTTTTCCTTTGCAAAAAACTTTGCTAAGTTAACTGAATTCTTGGAAGAGATATCTTGATCCCAAAACACTAATTGCATCCTGTTTGCACTGAAGAATTTGTTCTGCATTTGTGAATCATCTGTGAGAGCTGGTTGTGATTCAGTGCCTCCTACAGTCACACCTGGTCAGGCCTTCATTTGCACAATCTCCATGCTGTGATTCAGCTGAAACAGGATCTCATCTGCTGGATTCTTAGGGTTGCTGTCACTCAGAAGAAATTTGTTAGGAGAGTCAAAACTTGTGCATCCCAGGAGAACCTGGAGGCTCAGGAATCCATTACCTCTGTACTTTTTTTGCCTCTCGCAAGAATTGGTGTCTAAAGGGCAATATGTGTGCTACATGTTTTGAAAGTATTTGCTGCAGGAGAGCAAATGTTCTCTCTACATTAGCATTTTAGCTTTAAGACTGAATTTTTGAATTTTGTATGTAAACTGTCCTTGGTTAGAGTACATTTGTTTCCATCATGGGACTGTCTTAGAGCATATGTTCTAATCTAGTTTTCTTTTGTATTCTGCAGTTCAGTTTCATCCAATCTAGGATTCCATTTAATATGCTCTGATGACCAATGAGCCTTTTTGTCAGTGGGACCAACAAGATCTGAGCTGAAGTGGAATCTCTCAGAAATGTGTATAATGCAATTACTTGGTCTTTAACACCATCTATTTACTCCGTAGACCTGTTCCCATTGTGTTTTTCTACTTGTCAGAGTAGGCATATTACCTGAGCCCTTCAGAGCTGGTGGCGAAGAATGTCCCTTAGGCAGGAATTCTTTCAGTGTCAAGGAGATAATCCTATGGAATATATGAAGATTGTCAGTACACAATCTATTGTTTTAAATATGTCAACTTTGAAGGCTCTCTGTGGAGGGTTTGGTTGCACAGAACCTCTTCAATGTTCCTTCAAAAAGGCTTTTCAGTGTTTGATGTAAGTATTCAGCACGGCTAGAAATACATCTCACCTTCAGGAATTGTGAAGGTTAGCAGTAAGATACTTGGCAAAATGCAAAGCCTCATCTTACAGGGTGCCCCCCTAAGTGGAAATTGTGAGTTCTAACCTTTCATTACTATAAACATACTCATGACCGTGGGCAATTTCTGCTTCCTGCTTCTGTTTTTATTCATGTGTTTTCTGCTTTCATTGTCAGCAGAGGGTGATTTTCTGGAGAGAATTATCTGTTTTGTGAGCTCTAGTAGCAGGAGTGTGCTCATGGTTTGCACCTCTGGATGCTTCTGAAATGGAAGTGAAAATAAAAGCCTTCACAGAACAGGGTAATTATCTTTCTCGTATCCAGTTAGTTCTTTTGCAGTACATTCACTGGAGCACCTATCTGGAAATCTTGAAGAGTCAAAAAACACTAAGGGGATAACCAGTGTACAGGATACAGACGGCAATAAGACATTTTTAAAATAATTAAATAAAATTATCTTTTCAGCTTATTTGTTGTGAAGGACAGATGGAATCCCTTTTTAAGCTTTACATGCTTTCTGGAAACTATATACCCACTTAAAATAAGGGCTAAATTTGGCCCTCTGATACACAGCCAAAGGTGATGATAGGTCTACAAGTGAGTTGTATGATGCTAATTCCTAGAAAGGAGGTGTTTTGTTTTTTTTTGAGAGAGAGAGAGTTTTTCAGGGCTTCATATCTCTCCTCCTGTATTCCCTGGTAGCAATGGGTTTGCCTTGTGGGGGCATTGGGATGCTTAATGGTTGTCAGGTTCTCCTCCACAAAAGATCCACTGACAAAAGGCAGTCTGAGTCTTCAGAATGGCTTCAACCTTTTACAGTCTGTATTGGGAGAATGCTGAATGAAAATCTGTGACTGACACTAGTAGAGTGCCCACAGGTAGTTATTTTTATTTACAAGCATTTTGACTTTCTCAATCATCTGCTGGAGTATAACCAGTCCCAAAGGCAGGCAGAAGAGCCTCTGGACTTGTTGTCCTCTTTTCTTTTTGTGTTCAGGCACTGTTTGTCACAACAAGTACACTCAAATGTCTTGGCACATTTTGTACCAGTGCTTAGCTGCTTCTGTAGTGAGGGGCTTCATCCTGAGCAGGTAACAGCAAGAGTGGCAGGCAGGTTGTCAGTCCAGACCATACTTTTCTAGGCACCTCTGCCCTCGGAGTAGCTCAATCGACACCTATTTTCAGGTAGTTCATCAGCAGTAAAGAAATTAGGCCCTTGTTTGGGTTATCCTCACCCTGAAGATCTTGCCAGTGGGGGAAGACCTTGCTTCTGGAATTATTCTCTCTGAATCCCAAGGACAATCTGTCATTATCAAGTGATAGGGACAGGCTTGAAATACAGCTGTAACCTGACTTACATTGCTGGGTCAACTCCCCGGTAAGCAGGACAGCATGATGCAAATCAGTGTTGACTTGACCTTATATAACATTTTTGTCTTGGCTAAGCCTGAACAAGTATGCTGAAATACTGGCATACAATCTCACCACCTTTCTAAAAAACTGGAACAATAACTTTAAAAGTTAAGCTAGTGGGTAATTTCAGAGATATGATGCTGATTTCCATTAAAAGAATTGTTAATTTCAGAAATAATGTGTTGGTTTTACCCTGTAGACAAATGTAGCAACTTCTTGTGGCTTGCTCCTAGGTACTTCAGGCTTTTTTCTGACTGTTTTGGATGTATCTTTGATATAATACTGTTAGACTTGTTCACCGTAATCCTTAGGGATAGTCATTCTTCCTATTAGATCCACATCACTTTCCTACTAAGGTGATTTTTTTGAAGGATAGTCATCCCAAATGTGGTATGCCCATTATAGAACCCTGTAATTGGTAATTAAAACAGATTGAGGTTTGCACTTTCTGTTATATAGTCATATTTGGAATGATATAAAACGAGAAGTTCTGTACTGGAAAGCTTTTGGCTCAAATACTGCAAGTGTTCTCTCATCATCCACTTATTTCCAAAAGTGATAATATTATCTGTTTTCCTCTGAAGTTGTAGCTGGCAATAGATATGGTATGTGTCAGATCACATTAATATACCAATGACTGCTGTCATGACTGAGAACAAATGCTGATATAATCAGGGTGCAGGATGATGTGCATGCAGACCAGTCCAGTTTATGCATTGCTGAACTGTTAATCAACATGGTGTGCAAGAGAAGGAGTTATGAACTCACCAGGTTACCAGCACAGTAATTCTCTCTAGAAATTCTCTGCCTTATTTGCTAGTCACAAAAGAACAGGGTTTGGCAGTATAGCATGAAGAATTGCTTGTTGGAGTCTTGGCCTTGGAAGAGGCAGCCTGCAGTGCCAGTCTCCAGCATAAGCGCTGTGAGTAACTGGAGTTCTGGAGGCTTAACAGAAGTGTAGAATTGTTTCACACTGTCCTGAGATATGAGAGCTTTGTTCCATGCCAAAGTGAAAATCCTAAACAACTATCCTTCTAATGGATTGTCCCTTCAGTTTTCAGCTTTTTTGAGAATTTTTTGACAGTTCAAATGTTTTGATATATTTATTTTTGCTGGTTAATGGGGTTTGAATCCAGGAGTTTACTGTGAAGCTGCAGAGAAGGAATAAATAATTTTTCACGTAATTTTCATATCCATCCTTAGTCCTTGGAAACAATCTCCAGACCTCAGACGGTCACATGGTATAGACAACTGAGAGCAGCTTTGTGCTTAACACCTCTGTTCTTGGCAGGTGCTGAAGTAAAAGCGTAACTGGTGGAGATTACACACTTAAATATCAAAGGAATACATTACTAGTCTCAGCTGCTTGTATTTTTTTGATAGTGAGCCTTTCTTTTCAACCTTGCCTGTGTTGAAGGGTGGGAAGGAGTTTGCAGTGTGGTGTTTACTTAGTGTCTGCCTGTTCAGCCAGTCCTTCACCTCCTGCTGCAGCTTGTATGTGATACCCTGCATGCAGCTCTCTCAGTTTGATCTGCGTTCAGAGCCTTTTCCAAGGCAGTTAATTCACCACTGAGCAAAATATAAAGGTGCTGTTCACTGGATGTGCAGTTTGCCCAAAGTCATCTTTTACAGAACAATGTTATTGGTATGTTTTAAAATGGTAAGAACAGGGTTTATGTGACTGGCATCCTGACTTTGCTACCTGAATGTCGGGAAGGAAGATGAGGCAAAATATTATAACTTTTTCAGATACAACCACTTCAATCAACAGTTTCATGTCCCAGATGCTGTTCAAGACAGGGGGACAGTGTCTAGGAATATTTTGGTTTGTAAATGACAACTATTTTAGGGCTTTGAGAAACATGGGCACCTGGATTTAAACTGTGGGCTCCCAGTGGGTTAGTGTTCAAACAGGGCATTTTCTCTTCCCCCTTGTTGTGCCATCAAATCCAGCTTTTATCACACCCACAGGCATTTAATTATTTCTTGGTCATTGCTGACTTCAGTAATTGTCTGGAAATTTCTGAAAGGAAAACAGTATCTTAAAGCCTTTAAAAAAAAGTTTTTTGTTTAGTCACTTATCCAAGCCTCTAGGATTTTGCTACTTCTTTGTTAGCCTGCTGGGGGAGAAGGCCAGTTGTGAGTGTATTTTTGGGACCATTTTAGCTTACAGGCCCTCATGAATATCCTGCTGTTGGGTGTTGGCATGGATAATGTTGCAAATGCATAGTTTTTTGCATGAGAGTGCTATTTTTATGAAGAAAACATGGAATTTGTATTGGAAACTTCTGGACTCTTCTTGATTTGGTGATAACAGAGAGTCATTTGATTTCAGGATGATGGCAAAACAGTTAAATGCCTTTTAGTATAACCATATGCCCCTAAAACACACACATTTCTGCTGAGGCATGTTTTTGTCTATAATGAATACTAAATATTGTAGTAGCTTAATATGCTGTTTTCCTGACCAAGTAAGCTTGTTGTCTTTTAAGACTCCTGATTTTAACAGTGTGGAAATGTGTATGTATGTATACATTTTTTTTTCCTCCTTTCTGAAAGAATTTGGTGTGAGGCAGCTGTGATATTAAAAGTGGTAGGAAGATTTTGATTGTGATTGCAGTATTGCTTTAATCTTCTTCTGGAGGTGAATTTAGACAAGCAAACTATTCCTTACACTATAGTCAAGTTTCACTTAATGTGGCGGGGTTTTGACCTCTGATTGCTGTGCATTCCTGATTTGCTTTATTGATATTGATTCTGAGCCTCAAAAGAAGAATGGCTGCTGAGACTTCACTGGTTAAAGGGAATGACTGAGTCCCTACAGTGCCACTAATTACTGCCTGGAGCAACTCAAGAAAGGAAAGGAGCTGACATGTCACTGAAACATTCCTGTTCTAGCTCAATTTCTGTGGAACAAACAGAAAGAAAATATAGTGCTCTTTATGTATCATTTTATTGTTTACTCCTAATTAGGAAAGATCATATTAAAAAGACAGTTTTTCATATTTGCTTTTCATTTTGCTGTTCCTGAATTTTTAGATTTCTGTTTAGGGATGTGAAAAATGCATATAATATGATTGGCTTTTTGCAAATATTAAAATGAATATGATATGTGTTATGTTTGAAAGTAATGTTGCATTAATGTTTTTAGTAATGTTGTATTAATCATTTTAAGTAGTGTAATTTAGGCTATAGTAGAGTATTGAAATAGAAGCTATGTGATAGTCTTTTTCTTCTAACCAGCACAAAGAGTGAATGATTCTTTGCATGGAGATAACAGCAAGAGTTACTGCTTCCTTATCAAGCAAAAACAAACACCATGACACCTTCTTCCAGACTTGGTGAAGCCATAAAAATATAAGAGAAGAAGTTGATGAAAACCAGACAGGAACTCTAGTTTGCAAAGAATTTATGTGTCATATATGAAATATATGAATATGCATCAGGCTATTGCTTTTAAGGAATGATCCTCTGTTTCAAGTGTGTTCCTTGGGAATTGGAATTTAGGACACCCAGACATCTGTAATTTTTTTGTTTTTATTGTCTTTTTATTATCCTAACTCTGATTGTCCAAAATTTCTATTGTTTTATTTTTTATTGTTGTTTCTATAATTATTTTATTAAACTTCTAAATTTTTTAACAAGTGATTGGCGTTTTTCACAGGGATTTTTATATCGAAGCACTTGTGTCAAAGGAGAAAAATGTATTATTGTTTTATGTTGTATGCTGTTGTTTTTATATCAGGGAGATGTGAAATATTTCTGGCAGTGCATTACAAACAACTGTAGTGGTTCTCTGTGTTCAGTAGTGGTGATTTGTGCTATTTGTTTTTAGAGGAATTTCATCCTTAATTTGTCTTTTCTTCAGCAGTAGCTGAGTATTTGCTTTTAAAGTTGGAAGAGGAGCGTATTTTTATACCAAGCAGTCCTGGAGATCCAAGTGGGAATTCTTGGTGTTTGGCAGAGCAGGGATAAGATTTTAGAATGAACTTGAAAAGGTAAAGCTGTGTCAAGATTTATTTTAACAGTGGAGCAGGTCAATGTGGAATTTGTTACAAAGTTTTCTATTATAAGAGTTCCCTAATTACTCTTCCTGCCTAGGTCTGAACATGCTGAACCCTATCCTCATGCTGAACCCTATCCTCATGCTGAACCCTATCCTCATGCTGAATGATGTGCAATGCTCATATTTGTTCTGATCTGCTCAAGGAAGAGTGATAACATAGAGACGTATTTTTGGGTGTTGACTCTATTGATATATCTGCTTTAATAATGCAGGATTTTCATTATTTTGGTGCCTTTTATATTCTCTCTGTCACTCTTATGGCTCGAAATGTGCTTTAAAAATGGTTTTACTATGAAGAGAATAATAGTGGGTAGAGATGATTTGCTTGTGCAAGAATGTTTCTTGTTCATGTAATTAGTCTATGATATTTGCACTTGAATTGATGCAGGGATGTAAGGAGGGTGTCTTGTTCCTGCACAGTTGATTTGTATGTGCAAAGGGAAGTGTACACTGTGTACATTTCCCTTTCAGGAATCTGTGACCTGCCTCTGAGGCTTCTGTAGTTTTGAAAAATGTGCGTGTTTGTTGTTTGTTTGTTCCCCCCACCCCCTGAGTTGTACAAAAGTTTGGATGGTGGTTTCAAATGCCTTTTAAAATTTTTTATTTGAGATGTCCTTGGTGGCTTTGGAAGCAAGATCTCCTACAAAAGGGAAGGAAAGGCCAACCAAGCTTTTCATTTAAGTGAAGTTACTTGAAAGAGTGTTTCTTTTACCAAATTGTGTAAATGAAAGAGGCCCAAAGGAAAATACTCTGTCTAGAAGCATAAGAAAAGCATCAGCCTGACTGCAGAAGAGGGGAAGTAACTAAAATATTTATTTCTACTAGGTTGGATAACAACATATGTTAGGCACGACTGACTTTCTTGAAGCATGAACTTCACTATGACATGCTCTGCTACAGGCAGCAACGAACACTCCCTTAAAGCAGAACGTCGGGCAGAACATTCCATGAGCACAGGGTGGTGGGTGCAGGGTGGTGTTTATTTAAAAAGAAGTTATCATTTCTCAAAAAACATGGCAAAAAATGCCATTATTTGTGTTTTCTACACAACCTGTAAGGTATCAGACATATTCTAATGAGATTCAGAAATACCAATCTTATAAATACTGATAGGGAAACTTTGTTCTCAATCCATGGAGAGAGATTGCATTTTGCAATTATACAGCTTCACTCAGGTGAACTGTATTGCAATTTGTTCCTCTGTCTCCTTCACAGGAGAAACTGTTCAGAGTTTCTGCTCTCAATCAACCCTCTTTTGCCACCGGTGTTTCCTAGTTGGTGAGATATTTAAAATTGCCTGATGTTCAGAGGATGCCAAACAGGGAGATTTCAAAGGCTTATGTGCAAAGACTATGAGAAGGCAGTAGTTGCTTTTCTACTAGAGGAATGTAAAAAATCATCAGTCTGTCATTTTAAGGAAAATGATATTTTTAACCAAACCTGCTAAAAATATTGGTTTCTTAAAATTTTTTTTTTTCTGAAGTTTTTTATTTTTTACATTTATTTCAGGGTTTTATGGATAAATTCTATGGAATATCCTCTAGGACAGGTCACAGCACATTCCAGATACGACACGTTATTGTGCAAAACTGTCCTGTAACCCAGTAGTGTGCTATAATTCTTATATCAGTAGCAGTGAAACCACAAAAGATTTTGTCTGTCTTCATCACAGTAAAATCCATCAGAAACTTCCAGGCCTTATTTAACTTCAGACTTAAAACTAAAATGAAACAAGCTCCCAAATCCCATAAAACCCAAAGGAAGCAACACAGCACTTAATTTTCTTGTCCTCCTGTTGATGTTTTATCAGGTGGACTTAATTGTAAAGTCTATGAATATTAAAACTGGACCTGCTTTCATAACCCTAACCCTTTTATTATGGAGCTGTCTCTCCTTAAGTCTGACTGGTGCACTGATTGGCAAGTGACATGTGAGTGCAGAGATTGCTTTTCATTCTTTCAGCCTTCACTTACATATATTAGTTTAGATGCATTAGAGAGAATCTGCTCTGAAAGATGGCTGACAGGTACAGTCTCCTGTAAGCCAAGTCCTGTATCTTATGCTGCTTGTCTAGTATCTTTGAAACGGAAGACAAAGCTTTTGAATCTGATTTGGAATAAAAGATATATCCAGCAAGTGCTTCCTGGGGAAAAAAGACTAATTTCTGCTGCTTACCTACAACCCTAGTGAGAGAAACTGAGCCTTGAAATACTTGTTTTGAAACATAGGCAGTAAAACTGCAATAGCAAAATGGATTGTAATACACCTCACATCCAGAGGGATGCTTGTAAGGACATGGAGGGCTGTTCAAGCTGGCTGCTGCTTGTCTGTCTGTAGTGCTGTCCCTGGGTTTTGCATTGCAGAGCTATTGGGCAGCAAGGTCTGTGTGCTCCAGCTTCAGACCTTGAGCACTGTCCAGGATACTGCTGCTCTTTGCTCTTGCTTGACTTGCTCTTTTTCCTCCCTGCTGCATGGAAACCCTATTGCCCTTCAACTGAGGGCCCCTTTCAAGGGCTCTTGCTGTGATATAACAGGTCAAAACCATCAAGGGGAGTGGCTACCATGTGAAGATAAAATAGAAGGATAAGAATCCAGTGCCACTTCATTTCCTGGGCCAGCCACAGGCTACTTACCTGCTTTTCCTGCTATGCCTGCTACAGTTGCTTGTATTTTTCAATCTGCTGACTCTAATTTTCTATGATTATGACTTGGTTCTCTAAGTAGAAAACAAGAATAGGTCATACAGTGAATGGATCAAAGCTGCTTTAATAGTACACTTTTTGTCAAATGTACATGCCCATAGCAGAGCTGCATTCAAACTGAATGCTGTTTAGCTTTCATTGGTACCCAGTGAGAGCATGTAAGTACATAAGATATTGAAGTAAAATGAAATCTTGAAGTTCTTGCCCTCAGAATTATGCAGGCATGGATTTTCAGTATATATTGCAGTCCTTCATGCAGAACCACAATGTATTTACTTACTATCTTGTAGAAGGGCTTACGAAATTACTTGCTTCTGAGAGCATGAACCTGTGTCAGAAATGAGGCAAAAATCAAACACAAGCAAAACCCCAGAAACCTCCAAGTGCCTGAAGCTATACTGTCCTAGGCTGTGATTTGGCAAAAGAAGCTGGGGCACACTTGTATTTGAGTCACTGCAGAAATCCATACCCTGCTGCAGAGATTCATACCCTGCTCTTTAGGTACAACTTTTTCCTTAGATGAGACCACTGAGACTGACACACTCTTCTGTCAATCTGCCTGGAGACTTTTCTCTCGACAAAATGAGCAGCTGCATGTGATGGCCGGGGGTGAATATCGGAGTCAAGCTGCAGAGAGAAAAATCCTTGTGGAAGTGTTATAAATGAAGTCCCATATGTCTAATTTAATAAACAGCAAAGTTAAAATTTAGCAGCAATTTTAATTGAGTGGTAATTTTATATAAAATGAATAAAATTAAATAAGCATATAAAAATTTGGCAGTGATTAGTTAAGCCTGATTGAGGTTCTGATAAGGCATAAGCAAAACTGACCGGGGTATGGGGACGGTTTATCACTCTACCTCATGTACGAAACAAAATAATTCGAACTAAACTTATATACTATGTGCTAATAGATATTCATCAGTGTTTCCTGTGAATTTTCTCCTATTTCCGATTCTAAATGTCTGCATCACTGTACTTCACGGCGCATGCTTCACTTCTTGCCAGGGGGTCTTCGGTCTTCTTTTGGTGGTCTTTTGGATGAAGGCTTGTAGTCTTCCTCGTTGTCCTCTGGATAACCTTACAGGTTGTGCATGTGTACTAAGCATTGTGTTATGTAAGCAAGCATTATGTTCCAAAAATTAGCCTTGCATTTCATAAATAAAACCATAACTTCAGATCTTATACTTGAAACCATCCCAACTTTGTCCATCCAGAGATCAATTATGTCTTGAGACAGTGCTTATCTCAAAACTACATCCTGTATCCTATTTTTACATGTAACATCTGCAAAAAAGGGTGGGGGGGATCTGCTTTGTAACTAATACAAATTATTTTATCTTTTTTTTTAATAACTATTATTTTCTAAAATATTGATATAGTTACAATCTTGTTAGCATGAATCATATCCATTTATCACAGAAGGAACAAGACAGAGGAAGATGAGGCTCATCTCTAACTTAGCAGGTAAAGTTAAAATAACGTGAACTTAGAAATCATTTTTTATGACATGCAAACTGTTCTGATAAAGGTACTGTGAGGGAGAAACCTGCTGTGGATAGGAGCTCCTCTGGGCTTTGTGCCAACAAAAAATCACATGGCTGTGGCAGTACCATGCTGCAGCTGCACAAACAAATTCTAACAAGTGGGTGAACAAATGTTTATTGGCAAAAATTGAGAGAATTTGGACTCAGCATTGCATGAATATGATTGTATATGTTTTGGTCTTCTTGGACCTTGGCTGCATTAAGTCAACATTACCTGGATATTATCCTGGACTTTAGCATATCCGTTTGTGACGAATGCTCCCCTGGAACACCACTGTGGAGGGCAGCCCAGGATACTGAAACAGCCATGTGCCAAGATTCTTTGTCCACTTGTGCTTTATTAAACTGGCACAGTAAAAGTAAAAAAAAAGTAAATGTAAACAACCTGTATCTTTTGTGTATAATGAAATGATTTTTCTGTGCAATTAATACAAATACAACGTTCTTCTTTCTAGCCCTAAGCCTAACCCTAAACATAAGGCCTAACTCTATGGCCTAACCCTAAACCCTAATTATAAGCCTAAGCCTACCCTGGACCCTAACTCTAACCTGACCCCTAAATCTCCTTCCACAGTACCACAAAAAAATGGTGGCTTGGCGGGAAGTGACATCTGCCAGCACACAAGATGGCCTCCAAGGGCAGAAGTCACATGATACCAGACAAATACAGCGTCCTCGATGGAAGTGATGTGATACCCACTTGAACAAAAAACCCTAACCCCTGACCCTAACCTAACCCTAACCTCTGACCCTAACCAAAGCCTAACCCCTAACCCAGCTCACACTTGACCCTAAGCCTCATGCTCACCCTAACCCAGACCCTGGCCCTGATCTGAACCTGAACCCTAAACCCCAACCTGAACCCTTATCTTAATCCTTATCTTGACCATGGCCCTATCCATACTGTTCTTACTGTTCTCCAAGTGTTTCCAGGCTGAGCAGAGGAATATCTGAATTTTTCCTCCCAACCTATGCAGGTTTTTGCTGCTTTCCGTTCCCCTCTGTGGATTGGGAAGTTCCTGGTGTGCTATAGAGTTGCTCAGCCCAGGCTGTGGTGCAGCTGGGTGGCCCCCATCCATACAAGCTGTTGGCACAGGTTGTGGCCAATCTGGTTGCCAGTGCAATAGAAGTGCTAATGCAGGTCTCATTCTGGGTTATGGGCACATCACATGGGAGCTGCATGGTGTGGCTTGCAGGGCCAGAGGAGAAGCATGAGACATGGCAAGTCAGGCAGAGCAGGAAAGACTTTGAGATTCTGTTCTGGCCCCAGGAGATCAGGAGACCAATACCACTTGGGAAGCCACACAGTTGGAGCTCAGTCCCCCATGATAGCTGCTTCTACCATGGTCCCGTGTATGTCTGTAACCCCAGCTTACCCGATGTCCCCACCATCCTCTTTGCCCCTGCCATCCCCATGTCCACTCAGATCACAGTAAACAGGCAGAGGGCACCATGGACCATGAGCAACCAGAGTGTTTAGGACTTGGCCAGAGTACTCAGGGTGGCAGGAGGTGTCACTCTCCTGTGGACATCACAAACCCTTTTGAAACTAGGTTCACATCGCAGTGGCACATGGGGACCCCTGGGAATGGGGGGCATCCATGGAGATAGGGACTTCTAGGGAGAGGTAGGGGACATCCATGTGTTGGGAATATTCATGGACTCTGAGGACATGCAGGAGTGGGGGTCATCATGAATGATGTCCTCACCCTATAGTGGTCTCATCCTGGGCTCCATATCCTTCTGCTCCCTTTTGTACTTGGCTGCAGGTTTCAGGGATTCTTGAAGGTGTTGAAGAGCTGTGTCATTCCTTGGAGAAAGACCACATAGACTGGAGGGTAAGGGCACAGGAGGGTCTATGGGAAGGCAAGTATTTGGGGTCACAGACCCCCAGGAGCACCCTGGATGATTCAGGGGTGACAGGAGGTAGGGGATCTGAGGAAGATCACACAGCTACAGAAGCTGAGCTGGGTAGTGTCACTGACCTCTTCAGCCTGGTACAGTGGCAGCTGTGGGCGAGATAAACTCAGGGCAAGAACAGAAGTGAAAACATGATGTCTGGTCACTCTGACCAGAGAAGATGGAACAAGGACATTGCTAGGGCAAAAGAATGTAACAGGGACTTGATAACTGAAAAGATTGTGTTACTACGGGAACAGGGGCAAAGGGGTCCAAGTGGAAAATTTTGTATGGAACTTAGACAACTATAAGTAGTGGTGACTAGTGTAATAAACTGGCTTTCCTTGCATAGCATAGTCCATGTCTCTCCCCACACACCCTAACCCTAACCCTTCTCACTCCCTTGAGATGATTTTATGCTGGGTGGAATTACATGTTAAAGGGTTAAATGACAGCATGGCTTTCACAGTGGAATCACGGGATGAAGTGGGGGTCAAGCTCTGGAATCCAGTGATGAGAGGTGATAAGATTGTGGCTGGTTTCTTATCCCTGCGGAGAGCTATTTTAGAAACTCTTAAAGCTCGGGAGGGTGCCAGGAAAGAATTGTCTCCCTCTTTCCCCTCAGCAACAGGCAAGGACTCTGCAGAGGAGTTTTTAACATCCCCCATGCCCGCCCCTCTTCTGTGAAAGCACAAGTTTTTAATATGCCAATACGAGCCCCTGAAATCCAACTGACTGCCTCTGATGTGGACTCAGAAATTGAGGATGATCCCTTTGATCCTGGACCTGTTGACATGGAGAATGAGCCTGATACATTTTCCCCTAATTTGCATAACAATTGATGGCTGCTCCAGCAGCAGACACTAGAAGCAGGTCATTTAGAAATTGTGCAAGTGATTGTTGCACTGGTTATACACCTGTCTTGGTTAGAAAAGACAGGTATCTGCTAGGGAGGGTAGGACCTCACCGAAAAATTTGGATATTAAGTGGGCTCTCAGACCAAGATATGGAGATAGAAATAACGGCTCTTTACTAGTATGTATAACAAGGCAAACAAACGATGACTACAGCACTAATGATAAACAAAAATGAGGAACTTCGAGGGGGGCTTTTGTTTCCCAAAGCCTGGGGCAGTCTGGTCTTGGTGCAGGGCTCCAAGAGCACCAAGCTGGAATGGTGGAAAATCCCTGGCTGGTGGGTGGGGTGTATCAGAAGCTCCACTGTGGTATCTGGAAGGGCAGGGATGTCCTGGCAGGGCAGAGGTGTGCAGGGCTACAGCGTAGCAAAAAGCCCCAAAGCAGTGCCGAAAGAAAAAAACGGCAGCAGTGGGACAGGGCCGGCCCAGCTCCAGCCGGGCAGGAGGCGGTGAGCTCAGAGTTCCTGGGCACATGAGCAGATGATGGTAGATTTCCTCAGGACTGGACCTGGTGGGACAGTGAACTTGTCCCACAGCAAGAGCGGCCTGACTGTCCTCTCTCCGATGCTGAGAGCAAAAGAGAGCGAGGCTGCCCCCACACCTGTCCTTTACCTGCCCCAAACCTCATGGCATCTTTTTCCTTCCGAGATAAAAACTCTCAGAGACCACAAAAGGGTGTAACCTTTTGAAAGGCAAAATCTAATGTTAGAACAGATAGCTGGAGAAGGTAACTTCCTCAAATCTAATGAGCAAGTACATATACCTGAAGCTGCCCTTTTAGACATTGCCAATGCTGCCAAGACCTCCCTCCTCTTTACTTCAGATGATTCTGTGTCAGCCCAATCTTTCACAAATATTAAACAAGGGGTGGATGAGTCCCTTATAAAGTTTATAGATCGTCTCAAAATTGCGCTTGAAAAACAAATTAAGAGGCGAGAAGCCTGAAAATAAGGATTGACAAAATTAGCTATGGCAAATGCCAACTCAGATTCTAAAGCAATTTTGAGAGCATTGCCCCTTGATCCCTGAGCCCACCATCGACAAATGATCAAAGAGTATGTGAAACACACATCAACTGAAAACACAGTGGCTGTAGCTAAGGCAATCATGGCGGGAGTGTCTGGAGCATTTTCTGTTATGGCAGCAGAAGACAGTCAATGCTGCTTTAATTGTGGTGAGTTTGGACACTCCTTGTGCTGTGGTGTGTTTTGTGTTGAATGGTTTGTTTGGTTATTCCCTGAGCTAATAGTTTAGTCCTAGGTTGTACTCCCCTTCCCTGTATTGTTTGTTCTGCCCAGAATGTCCGGATCTATTTACTTGGTTGTCAGTCCTTCCCGAACCCTGCCCCTTCTTCCAGACTGTTCCCTATCAATCCCCCAACCTCAATGCCCTATTGGTTGTCACCAGGTGGCCAGTGGTGGTGGGAACTTGAACTGGTTGCTGGACTCATTTCAGGAATTGTTGGGATGCCGACCTCATGGAGGTCAAAAAGGACAATCGTCCTTGGGGGACCAGAAGGAAAAATGATGACAGGCCATTTGTGGTGAGAGCCCTGATCACCTTATGAGGCTGAGACATCGCGGCCCAATGGGGAACTGTGGTGGTGTGTTGATTAGTTAATTTAGGTTTCCTGGTTAATTGGAGTTGTTTAATGTTCCCCCTGAGTCTCCTTCTCCCTCCATTTGGTACACTCCAACCCTAAACCCTGCCCAATCCCATGCCAATCTTACCCATATCCAGGCCTCTTGTTTCAGATCCTTTCCTGAATTACACCCACCTGGTTGTCAAGCCCCCTCCAGAACCCCTCCCCTTCCTTTAAGAAAGTTCTGTTGCGCTTGGTAGATAACTGGCTGTATGGATTTGTACCCTCCTCCCCTGTACTGTGATTGAAATGCTTACCTGTCAGTTCCTGGCTGGGCCCTCCTTCGGTTCCCCCCATTGGTTAATGTTTGGTGTCCACCCCTTGTCCCTCCCCCAGTTAAGACTTCATGTACCCCACTGTTTGGGGCTCTTGCCCCTGCTCCCCCATCCGGGAATAAACCTTTCCTTGGATACAATATACAGGAGTCCCTCCTTCCTCAACACTCTGTTTAATCGGCCTCCCAGCAAAGAGCAGTCACAGCCTTCCTGTTCTGTACTGTCACTCGAGCCACAGAGGCCTTGCGGGCAGCCCCAATCTTGGCACGGTTTGTGCACCAGCTCGGGCTAGCTGAAGAGGCTCTTCAAAAGCTACAGCCATGTCAGGGAACTTCCCTCAACATCTGCTCTAGGGATTTCTAGTTTGGGCCAGTGAAGAGCATGCCTTTGACACCCCCAACTCAATTGGAAATGACACCATCCAGTCTGGTTCTATCAATGGGCCCTCCCTAAAGAGAAGTCACCCACATTAGAATCCCTAGTTGCTGAACAGTTGTCCAAGGGCCACATTGTCCCATCCCATAGCTCTTGGAGCAACCCGGGCTTTGTAATCAAAAAGCCGGGAAAGGGTAAGTGGAGGCTCCTCCAGGACCTTCAAAAGGTCAACAACGCCATTGAAGGATCTGGTTCTCTCCAGCCTGGTATGCCTTTGCTAGCCATGCTGCCTCATGATTGGAAATCGGCAGTTGTGGACATAAAAGATTGCTTTTTTAATACACCGCTTCACCCCCTTGATGCCCCACGATTTGCATTCTCAGTCCCTTCCTTAAACTGTCAAGCCACTCACCCCTCTGAGTTACCATTGGCTTATCCTGCCTCAGGGTATGAGAAAACAGTCCTTCAATTTCCCAATGGTACGTTGCACAAATTTTGTTGCCAGCGAGGGAACAGTTCGCTGATGCAATAATCCTGCATTACATGGGCAATGTTTTAATCTGTACTAAAGACTCTTCCTATTTAGACTCAGTTTTAAAGAACACCATTAAGGCTATCAAGAGAGTTGGGTTGGAAATCTGCAAGGACAAGATCCAGCTTACCTGCCCCTGGACCTACATGGCATTTCAGCTTTGTGAATGGACTGTCATACCCCAGCAGCTCACCATTAAGGACAACCCCAGGATGCTGCAAGATCTTCATTGACTCTGCAGCTCCATCAACTGGGTGCAACCTTTGCTGGGGATTACAATAGAGAACCTTGCCCCCCTGTTCAACCTTCTTTGAGGAAGCGAGGATCTGGAATTCCTGAAAGTCATCATACCAGAGGCCTGGGAGTCTATTGTTAAGGTCCAGGAGGCTCTGTCTTTGCAGCAAGCTCATTGTTACAAGCCCACTCTGCCTTTCCTATTCACCATTCTAGGTAAGGCACCTCACTTACATGCCCTGATTTTCCAGTGGGACAGTCAGTTAGAAGACCCCCTGTTAATGCTAGAATGGGTCTTTTATCCAATCGACCTACAAAGACAGTTACAATGCTGCAGGAGCTCATCGCCATGCTCATCTGGAATGGTCAACCTCGCCTCTGTTCTCTTGCTACATGTGACTTTTCATTCATTTTCATGCCATTGGCACCATGAAGAATAGCTGGAGCATTTGCTCCAGAATGAGAGCCCCCAGTTTGCTTTTGATAGCTACCCTGGAAAAATTTCTATTCACCTACTGTTGTGGTTTGTTTTTCTTTTCCTGGTTTCATGATTTACTCCAAGTTATCTCCTCCTTCCCCTCGTTGTCAATCCCTAGTTATGCACCACCTCTTTCTCCCTAGAAAGTTCCAAATCCCTCCCGGGCTCTATGTCAATCCCCTGAAACCCTCCCTACCCTCTTTGTCACTCTCCTGTTGTCCATTTCTCCAGTTCTGGAAAATGCTGAATGACTCGGTGGTTGATTGGTGTGTAATGTTATACCCTCCCTGGTCTCTCCCTGTTGGGTTTGTGTATGTCCACCAAGTTCCCGAAACCTCCCCTGTTCCTCCCTCATTGGATGTTCTATGACCCTGCCTTTGAGACCGCCCCAGCTCATCAGCTGCAGCAACCTCTGTCTAGCCACTGTTCTGAGCTGGGTCTCTGGTGTGGTGAATCCCTGTGTCTTGCCCTGGAGAATAAACGCTCTGTTTGGATACAGTCAGCAGAGTCCTCTCTACCTCCTTTGTTTCCACCATGGCACGTGTTGCAGTCACTCTGTGTTGCAGCCCTTTGAGAAGCCTGTAAACTGCCCCTCAGTTTGCGTGCGTACTGGGGAGTGTTCCAGAAAGCTGAGGGCGGTGCACTCAACTGAGCTTGCTGGCTGGGCACCCAAAGGGACTTTCAGCTTGGAGCACACCATGCCAACCTACCTGGCCACAAATTGTTCAAATCAACATTCAATTTGGTTCCCAAATTTATGCAAAGTCAGGCACCTCTTAAAGCCTTGACTGTTTTCACTGATGGCTCAGGGTCTTCTCACAGGTCAGTCATGACTTGGGAAGGACCCAAGGACACAGAAGTGGGAGTCTGATGTCCTAGTGGTGGATGGATCGCCACAAATTGCAAAGTTAGCAGCCATCGTCAGGGCATTTGAGAGGTTCAAGGAACCATTTAACTTGGTAACTGATTCTGCCTATGTTGCGGGGGATAGTTATGAGAGCTGAACTCCCATTTTTAAAGCTTTCCAATCCAAATCTATACAAGTTGCTTTCTAAGTTAGTGAAACTAATCTCCCGTAGAAAGCAACCCTTTTATGTGTTGCATGTCAGGTCACCTACTGACCTTCCAGGTGCCATCACAGAAGGTAACAAGAGAGCAGATACATTGGCCATGCTTTTTACCACCAAAACATCCCAGCACTCAAAGAATGTTTCCTCTCTCATGAGAGCAAGTGAAAGCCATTGTGGCATCGTGTCCAAGTTGCCAATCATACCAGGTTCCTTTTATGAGCTCAGGAGTGAACCCCTGGGGCTTGCACAGCTGCCAATTATGGCAAACCTGTTGTAGTGTGGTATGTGGTTCACCCCGGTTCTTGTTCCTGCCATAAAGATGTTTACCAGTTTTTCCTCCCCTGTACCCTTCTGGAATCTTCTCTGCCCCATTGTCAATCTTCCCCTGGACCTCCCATTCCCCAGAAATTTCTCTGTCAATCCCCTTGTTCCCTCCCTGGCTCCTTGTCAGTCACTTGGCTTCCCTACTCTCTCTTCCAGAAGGTTCTGTGGGAGCTTTTGAGTGATTGGGCAAGGACCAGAGATCCCTCCCTCTCAATCCCCCGATTGGTTATTGTATTTGTATGTCACCCTTATCGTTCACTCCCATCCTTCCCTCCATTGGTGGATGATTGTCCCCTCCCCGTGTTTACACCCCTTTAGTTAAGGGAGTGACTCCCAGACCTCAGGGCTCAGAAGGGACACTGAGGTCAGGAGCTCACCCTGAGCTTCCATAAACCTCATCTACCTCTCTCTTCTGAGTTGACTCCTTTTCCCTCATTGCAGTGGTAGCAACCTCTCTCCCACAAAGGGCTAACAACCCTTAGTTGCCCCTCGGCACTCATGAAGGGCTGAAGAGTGTTCCCCGCTGGCAGCTATGTGGACGCCTAGCTGGGACACTGAGTGGGGGCTTGGGCAATGCAGCCGCACAAACCAATGTTACCCATGTTCCTTCCTTTGGAAGGCAAAAATACGTCCGTCCGTGTGTCAGTTGACACCTTTTCTGGTGCAGTATTTGCTTTGGCCCATGCGAGAGAAAATGCCCAATTCACCAAGAGGCATTTTCTCCTCGCATTTGCCACACTGGGAGTACCACAACAAATTAAAAGTGATAATGGGCCAGTTTACATTTTCAAATAGCTAAAGGCTTTTTTCCAGCAGTGAGGTATTAAACACTCCACTGGCATACTTCCCTCACCTACAGGTCAGTCAGTTGTGGAAAGGACCCATCCGACCATCAAATGTACCTCATCAGGAGTGGGGAGGAACAGAGACATTACCTCCCATTGAGAGGCTCTGTAAGGCTATGTTATTAACTTCCTAAATTGTTCTACTTTGGAGCCTAACCCCCCATCATCAGGCATTTCTCAGATTTGGCCAGAGCTAAGGTCAAAGAGGAACTACCTGTGCTGATCAAGGATCCAGAAACGCACCAGATTTCAGGGCTTTTCCACTTGATTACCTGGGGGAGGGAGTATGCTTTTGTGTCCATGCCATCAGGCCTCAGGTGGCTCCCAGGCAAAAACATCAAAGGTTATCTTGGGCCCCCAGATACTGCTCAAACTAATGATAATCAAGTTGTTTTTAAGCAAGACGCAGAGTCACTGAAGGACCAAAGGAGCTCTGCATGGTGGCAATGGCGATGTCAGCTGCATCCACCATGAGTTGTGCATCGCCCAGCCATAAGATTACAAAGCAAACACATCACTGATGCTGTTCATCACACAGACACACACTCACACACACTCACACACACACACACACACACACACACACTTTGGTGAGAAGGCATGAACTGTATTATTAAGAATATCTGACTCCATTTTATAGTATTTCTACAAAGGCTAGGGATTGGGGGAGAAGGCTGACACCTCTCCCCATCCCATTGATCAAGACAACTGTCCATCAGCTGTCCATATCTCTAAGAACAGGAATAAAAACTTTCTTTGAATTTATGAAAACATTGCCAGTGTTTACACACCCGTGCTTGAGAAACAACCTAAACCATGAAAACCGTGAAACAGAAGAGAAGGCTGAAAAAATCAGGGCGACACATTACCAGCTCTGACTCTACCCATAAATAAGGACTTCCTACTTTTTCTTTGCTCAATACCCTCTCTCCCCAAACTACCTTTATTTCAGTTTTCCTAGATACCTCTCACCCAGCCCCTTCCACAGTCCTTTTTAAATGAAGAAGGGGGAATGGGAGGGCAGGTGGGGAAGGATGAGAGAAGGTTTGCAGTGTTCTCAGTTTTAAGATTTTCACTTATAAAACTTTCCTTTATCAGAAGAACCCTCTCCAGCTAACCTGTTAAGATACTCAATACCTACCGTGTGATACACCTGGTCCTCTGGATGCTGATGCACCATCTAGCAGTGGATGTGTAGCTCATAGCACAGCCCTGTGAAAATGTCTGGGTCACCCTTGCCAAGTCACTGCAGCAGGACATGTGCCTGTCCATGGGCAGCGCTAACGACCTGTTGGCCACATGCCTGGTAGGTATTCCTTTGAAGCCCAATGAGTACCCCTTCACAGGCAAAAGACCTAATCCAGTGGATGCTTGGGATGAGTGCACACTGAGCCTCCTGCATGCACTAGATGAACCCCAAGAATTAGAGCTGTTGGGGTCCTCCAAGGCAACTTACTGTATTCAATTCTTTTACAGACAGAATGGAAAAGCCTGGACATGGTCTGAATATCAGAAGTCCATGTACATGAAAAAAGTCCTACTAGGAGAATCTATGAGGAATAACTGGAATTGGGGGCAGAAGAGCAGGACCCCTGGGTGAGGAACAGGGCCCCTAGCCATTGGGAGAACCTTCTTGTGTGGTGTTGTGTTTTTCTTAATGTATGTTTTTGAAGTCCCTTGCAGCGGCACGGTTTTTGCTGTATTGGTTTTGTATGTTCGAATGGTTTGTTCCATACACCCCTTTGTTATATGGTTAATAGTTGTACCCTATTTTCTCCCTGGTAACCAATGTATGCATTCCCTAATCCCCTCCTCTAGTGATCCGCCTGTCACTCTGGGGCCTGTCCCAGCTTCTGGAAAGCTCTAGGGAGGGTGTCGAGTGATAGGCTCTAGCCAGAGGAGTTCCCCTCCTCACCAAGGGGACTGGCCCCTGCGGGTGTCCCTCAACCCCTGGGCCACTCCCTGACCCATTCCCATTGGTGTTTCCCTTGTCCTCTCCCCTTTCCCCTCCCATGTTTAAAATCCCCCGTTCTGCCTGAGTTTGGTGCTCTGTCTGGGCAGAGGGTCTGAGGTGGGGAGGGCTATTCCAGGCCTCTAATAAACTCGTGTTGCACCCCAATCAGAGTCCTCCTTTCTTCTCGCCGTGGTCGCTACACATCTCAAGCTACTCCTGGGATTGGATCTGCTGATTCCTAACCCATAGGATTGGTTCTGTCTGCCAGCAGACGGGGCCATACCTGCTTGCCTGTCACAGAGCCAGAGCTAGCCCAGCAGGTGGAGAGGATACTCTCTGGAAGGAACGCGACAGTCCCTCAAAATGGTTTGCTCTGTACGCCCTCTCTTTCCTTGTATAGTTGGGTTAGTCCTTATTGTATCCACTTACTTGGTTGTCAGTCCTTCCCTAACCCTGTCCCTTCTTCCAGACTGTTCCTTACCAATCCCCCAATCCTCAACACCCTACTGGTTGTTTAGGTTGCTTCCCTCCCTCTATGTTTCCTTACTGATTTCTGTATTGAAATCCCTGCCTTTTACCCCTACCCCTATTGGATCCCTACCCAGAAGTCTGTCCCTAAACAGTCCCTTAAAACCCACTGTCTTGCTTTGTTTGAGGTCTTCACCCCTGCCTTTCATTTGAGTTAAGTCTGTTTTGTGTTTACTTGATAATAAAGTCACTCCTCGGAGTGGCAAGCGGAGCCTGTCCCATTCTTTATACCCCAATTGCCTAGTGAGTGCTGAGGACATTCAGGAGCTCAGGGAGAAAGTGTCATGGCCCTTGTTGCTTATGGTCCTTGGACCATCCCAGGAGTGCACACTGTGACACTTCGCAGTTATGGCTACAAGCCCTGTTCTGAGGCATGAATAAACAGAAAAAGAGCAGGATGCCTGGGTAATGGGCAAATCCATCTTGTTGTATCTTTGAGCTGAATAGGGGTGTTTCTGAGCTCAAGAACACCTGAGCATCAGCTCCAAGCCTCACCAGCACTTGGCAGCCTTCAGGAGGCACCAGATGAAGAGGGGCTGGTGCAAGGCCCATCTGAGGAAGATTTAAACAGCTCTAGGAAGTCTGAGTGACCTGGAGTGAGGCGAACAGGCTTAACCCAGGGCATGGCATGACAGTTGACACAGCAGTTCGTCCAGGCAGGGCAGGCAGTGTGGCAAGCAGGAAGAACTCCTCTCTGATCACCTGAAAGCAGCCAATAGAATCAGCAAACAGACTCAGTAGCTGGTAAGGAAGAGCATGAAGAGATGCTTTCATCCCCAGTCTTACTAGTGTACTAGTGTGTGCTTCCTCCTTTATGGTACTGACACACCATAGAGCTCAATCCTCTGTAGATTCCTTCCAACTCAGAATATTTTGTGATTCTGCACATCACATGCACCAGGTGGGGATGAATGGAATCAGGGGTTGCAACAGGCTGGGGGGATATCTGGTGGGGGACAAGGGGAACCCTATGGGGCTTACAGTGGCTCTAAGAGGCTTAAAAGTCTGTATGACACTGAAATGGGGGGTGACAAC
>WBMY01007378.1:840192-944694 GCA_013397315.1 Donacobius atricapilla | reverse complement strand
CATTTTAAAAACCTCCCCCCCCCCCCCCCTTGTTATTTCAGGCAGTTTTCTGGTCTAGAATTATAGTAGTTCAAAAGAATAGACTGTTTTTATCTGGCAGTCATTAAAGGTGGTTTATTATAAAATGGTGAGAAATTATGTTGCTGATAATAGGATCTTGTTTTGGTACCGTGTAATTATGGTACTGTTACAAAAACTTGCCATGTTTATAGACGCAATAGAGAAGGCATACACCAATTTAAAAGTTGAATTACTTAAGCCAACATTTTTGTTTAAAAGCTTTAGACATAAAATAAATCAAGCCAGTTGTGAAGTTTCAAAGTGTTTTAACCTAGGTAAATTAAGGCAGAATGTTTTTTTCATTTTCTTTTACAAAGCTATGTTATTTTTTTGGTACTTTTAATTCTTGAAAGAAGTAAATGTTGCTGTCTTTACAATCTTTGTCTCATCTTTATCTTACAGTAATTGAAGCTGACCAGCCCACTACTTAATTGTAATGTTGAATATATACTTTACATTTTTTTACTGTGATTATAAGGCAGCTTATTAGTGTATGACCAACTGTGCCTTGAAGTCAGAAAGCAGTAAATACCAACAGTTCTCTGTACAAAGTGGCATGTGCTGAATAGAAGAATTAATTAGGACCAGCTGGAATGAATTTTTGTGCTTAAAGGTCATTATTTGTTTTTATCCTTTAGCGTCCTGTAATTTTCTTATGAATTTGTGTAACAATCTAGGGGGAAAAGATTAAACCAGTAATGCATCAAAAATATTGTATTTTTTATTAAATGTTTTGTTTGCTCTTTGATTATAGGTGAAATACTACAGACACTTGGCACCTGATCACTTGCTTCAAATATGCCATCGACTTGGACCACTTCTAGAGCAAGAAATTCCACAAAGTGTCCCTGGAGTGCAGACATTATTAGGGGCTGGCAGACAGTCTTTGCTTCGTACAAACAAAAGTATGAAAATTTCATGAGAATTTTGAGAGTTCTTGATACTTCATACCTTTCCTGTGTTTTTGCATGAATAAGTCCATTTACATTCGTTTTTTGGTGTGATTTTTAACGAACAGGTTGCAAACATGTTGTGTGGAAGGGATCTGCTCTTGCTGCACTACATTGTGGAAGGCCTCCAGAGTCCCCTGTAAATTATGGCAGTCCACCTAGTATAGGTAAGTGAATTTTATTCTGGTACTGCCATTGTAATACCTAACTCTCAGGGGGATTGATTATTATGGTGGTGAGAGATAAATAGTAATTGTTTATATTTATCCTTGTTAGTGTCACATACCTTACCTTTAGTGTTTTTATTAAGATGCTGTGCCTCTTTATTTAGTGTAAAATTTTCTCTGAAGCTGATTTTGTCTTTGAGGTATCAAATTGAAGAAAATCTATTTAAACAATGAATACATACAAACAAAACTCTTTCTTAAAGATGTGATAAGGCTGCCAGTAGATAAATAATTAGTATTATCTGGCAGCAAGGCTTACAAGACCATCGTTAGGAAGAGTAAACCATGTAGACTTGTAATGGTTTCCTTTGGAAAAATTTGAGTCTTAGAGAAGTTATTCTTTTTGCTCTCTGGTGCATTCACTAATTTTGTTGCTGTCCTTTAGCTTGCTCTGCCGTACTGTATCATGAAGGATGCATGTGCTCTCTGTACTGTTGAAAAACTAAAAGCTGGAGGTCAGAGGTATTCCAGTTTTTAAGTTCTCACATGGTCACTGAAATATGTTTGTTAGCTTTCATGTTTTAAGTACAAAGATACACATTTGTTTAGTTGCTAGAGGGATCAAGATGTGATATTTTAGAAGATTCTTTAAGGATCACCCTTTCTCTTTTTTTCATGTATAGAAAAATGAGCAGAATCACTGGTATCTTTTCATCTTTTTCTATTGATGTCCACTGAAGGGGGAATGATTAAGACCAAATTGTCCCTGTGTATTACACCAGAAAAGGAGTGAGGTTTTTTTTACCAAAACAGTAGTTGCAGATAAATTTACAGTGTTGGATGAGAGTGGGCAGAGAATATCCAGTTGATTGGCTCTGGATCAGGTGCAGCAGCTGCTGCAAAGACAAAGGTTTCTGTCTTGGCAAAAAAAAAAGACTGCAGATATATTGGGAAACTAATATATAACAACGTATATGAAAAAATACATATACATAAACTATATATAGTATCATGGTATAAATATGTAGGCAGATGCTATTAGGAGCCAACTTTTTTGATGTGGTAACCTGCCATGGCAATCCTTCAATCTCTAAACTCCTTTTGGAGGCTTTTGGTAGTCTCTAAGCTTTTAATGAATTTAAATAAATACACATAACGTATAGGGAGTATAAAATTGAGAGAGGTTAATTTGGGTGGTTTGTATTATTTCTTAAGTTGAAGGAACTCAAAATCAAATCTCAGAATACACACCATTACACCTGATCCAGAGAATTATAGTTTTCTCCCAACAGCTGAAGCAGAACCATGCTACAGCTGAACTCTCAGGTTCAGCACAGCCAGTTTTGACTTGGTAGATGGCAGAGTATTTAGTGTCCTAGTAGCATTTCCATTTTAAAGCAGGTTACATGCTTTCCTTGATATTTCAGTAGATGTTTGAACTGTGGGATGGGAGCATGGTTTTGCTTGCTGTGTTTAGAGCTGAACTTTGAGAACTCCTCTGCTGGAACTCTCCTCTTCTATTGATCAGAAGTGGTTCATTTAAATGCAGCACCTGCATCATTCAGTGAGGTTTTGTTTAGAGCCACGAGTTTTGTATTCACCTAGAGGGCGTTTTCTGTGTTGTGCTCTAGGTATGTAGGAGAAAATGCTTCTTGCTGGTTAGAAAATTCTCTTCTTGAGTGGTTGTGCATTGGCTTGATGGTAATAATCTTGGAAAATCTTGGCCTATTTTTGCAAGGTGACTGTAGGACTGAGCTTTTTAATAGCTAAGATTTCTTTAGTGATTGCTTAGCTTTTCTTGTGAACAAGTTTTAAAACATGTTGGAGGAATCAGAATGTTTGAGAACTGTTTTATGTTCTACTGTACCCTAGTGTATGTAGCTGGTGTATGCTTTTTAAAGGGAAAAAGATCAGTGTATGAGATCCATGGTAGCTGAAGTTCAAAGAAAACTGTAGAGCTGCTATGGTAGTGAAATGAAATGTTAAGAAAAATAACTTTCAGATTCTTTTTAGAGAAGAACAACTCAGGCTTTCTAAATAAATGTTATTTTATTGAACCTTTTACAGAGCACTGAATGTTTGCAAAATTACAGTTATTTCAAATACCACTTTTTTAATGACCAGTAATTTCCTTTTCCAAACATTCATGTAAGTGCCAGTAACTGAATGTTTTCAAATGTGAAGTGTATTTGGATTTTTGGGATATTTGGTTCAGAGCTATATGCTAAAGCATTTACTTTTGATTTATCTTATTCTGCCTACTCTGATCTCTCAATGAAATAAGGAACTTGAATAACACTTCTTTTATATATTGAATTAATTTTTTTTTCTGTTTCCTTAAATATATTTCAGTTTTCCCCTGGGAAGAGACTACATTTTATGTAAAAAAAAAAATTAGAACCTATTATTCTTCAAGCTGTATGTATTTCAGGTAGATAGCCTACTAAGGTTGAGGAACATTACAAAGACACTGAAATTCTTCTGTGTTGTGCAGGAAAACTTAACTTACATTTCAGTGAATGTACAAAGTTGTTAATTTATTTCCTAGCCTGATAAATCAATGCAGGTATGATGCTGATGAGTTATTTAGAATTATTTTTGTGTGTGTTGTACGAACTGCCTTGGAGGTAATTGGTTTATACTGATTACAATAAATCTGTACAAATACATGTTTCCCCTGAAAACTACAGAGCATCTGTAGAACATGATGAAGAGAAGTAAAACTTGAATATGGAGTAATCTTTGTCCACTTGCTCTCACTTGTGCAATGTATCTTACAAAAACGTTGCTGAAGTGCTTAATTAAGAACAAAAGCAGCTAGGTCATATACTAATTCGTTTTGTTAAAGGTCTCATTTTTGTGGATGCAGAAAAAGAGAAGAGCTCTTTTTCAGTAATTTTTTGGGAACTGCTGAAAAAGGAACGAACCTAAGCATAAACTTTGGAGAGCTGTGAGCTCAGAACTCCTGGGAAAGCTGACCACTTGGGTGTGAGGACCTGAATGAGACTGGCTGTTTGCCCCAGACAAAGAAGATTTTTTTTTTTTTCCCCTGACCAGTAAAAATATCTGCCTTTCAAAACCAGTATTTCACGGTTTTGCAGAGTATTCAACCTCAAGAGACGTTCTGAGGCATTTTACACTTTTTTCAGTATGTTTATTAAGTGTTACTGGTGTTTTGGCTGTAAAGAGAATGCAGTGTAATTACAGTGAAAGCAGTGTAAATGTCTATCTTTAGAAATACAGTAAATACTTTAGGCCTAAAAACTAGCTTACAAGTACTTTGTGCCACTCTATTATTCTGTTAACTATAGGAAGAAAAGAAAGGAAAAGACTGCATTTATATTAAAAGATCTGTGTAAAAGTAACATCTTGTCATACATGTTTGATCAAGTCTAGAGTGAATTATAGTAAAGTAAATGACTTGTTAGTGTGCAAGAATAAATGAGCTGTAGAAATGGAACTTTGAGCAAAATACCCATGGAACTATACAGTGAAAGCAAGTGGGCTATTACTGAAGTCAGGGAAGTTCGGAGACGTTAGAGTTTGTGTAGCTTTCATTTGTTTTTTCTTTCTGCCTCTTGAAATATCTCACCTCTTACCACTCTGAATTAGGAAGGGTTGGCAGTTGCTTTCATCAAGCAAATGAATATTGTGTGTGAAGTTTGAGGTGGTATATATAGAATTTTTGTGTTTTCAGAAATACTCCGGTTAGGAGTTGATATTCTTTTATGTTCATGGTATTACCAGAGACAAGTTCTGGCTTGATAACATAGTGAGCTAAATCATTTTACTTGGTCGACAGTCATCTCTAAGTCAAGAGACGTGGAATACTGCACAGAGTTCAGAAGCTGAACCGAGAAATGATAGGAAGTTAGAAGTCAGTTCAAGCTAGGTGTTTTTTTTTTCCTCGTTAGTCTTGGAAATCTTTGAAAAAGGGGGAAAGAAAGCCCCAAACTGCGTGCTTAATACATTTAGTCTTACTAGCGTGGAAAGTGAAATGAGTTGTCTAGCAGTCTCTACTATTATTTTTAACAGCTCTGAATTCCTTGGTATTCATTAGAGGCCTGTCTAGCCTCTTAAGTTAATGAAACTTGATTCAATAAGGGTAAGAGTTGTAAGTGAATTATATCCTTTGGGTATCCTTCCAGGATTCTACTGAATCTGGTTCTATTTTTGTGTGACTAGAAGGGGAATGAAGCTGGATTCTAGTTTTCAGAACAGAACTTGCAGTAGAACTCCGGAACAAATAGAACTCCGGAAAGGAAGAAAATGAAAGCTTGCATATGCATTTTAAAAATGTAACTTATACATGGTACAAAATTAAATTTGATTTATCACTGCCTAGTGGATAAGGCAGATTACTATCCCCCATCTTTAAGGCATATTCCATATTCAAGGATAAGACCATGTAAATGAGGAGATAGAATTGATCGCTTTGGTAAAATGAGAAAGTAGAAAGAAAGCCAAGTGAAAAAAAAGGAGGGCTAATACTGCCGTATCTTTCAGACCCCCCAAATTTATCTTCCTTTTAACAGATTTCTGTTTTTCTTTGAGCTACTTGTTCTATTTTGGGTGTGGAATGAGTTAGAGAAGTTTTGAAACTTTGAAGGCATTCATTTGGTGCCTGTTGCATGTCTTTTGAGTGGGAGAAAATCTATACCCTTTTGTAAGTTCCACTGAAAACTCCAACCACTTCACTTCCATTGGCTTTTTTTGATTTTACATTGTTCCACAAGAAACCAAACAAACAAGGTGTTTTTGACTCTTTGAGATGTATGGTTTTGAGATTAAGGTTGTTGGCAGCAGTGAATGGTGACGGGAGAAGCAATATTTTAAAGAACAAAGTTGCATTTTAGGTTACTGAGTGGCCCTTATGAATAAAAGGAATCTAAACTCTTACATTTAAAGCCTTTAGGTCAAGAATGGCATGGGTTTTTCTACCCCACTTGCTTTTTTAAACTCTAGAGATTAAAGATCCTGAGCAATATTTGGCCCTTCTTTTAAAGGAGGATTAAACTAGATGATTTTTGGAGGTTCTTTCCAATTTCAACCATTCTGTGAATCTGCATTAACAGAAGCTGGAGTTCTTCTGGCAATAAATCTGGAGAGGGATGTGAAGCAACACATGAAGAATTTTTACAGGTTTATCAGCAGTAGGAGGAGCAGTAATCCTGCTGCTGAATGGGACAGGGGACCTGAAGTACGATGAGAAGGAGACTTTAAAGAATTAAAGGTGAGTCCTCCTCATCTCAGTCACTGGGCAAGAGAAGAAGCAAGTATTTCTGGAGGTCAATGGAGGAAAAGACAAGTACATGGTTATGAGTTGTTTTTTGCTGTTGGACAATCACACACGCATGAACACTGTTTGGTGAAAAGGCATGAACTGTTTATTACAAGATCTGACTCCATTTTTATAGTATTTCTACACAGACCAGGGATTGGAGGAGAAGGTTGACACCTCTCCCATCCCATTGGTCAAGACAACTGTCCATCAGCTGTCCATTCTTCCAAGAGAAGGAATGTAAACAACCTCATATCAACATTGCTTCTATTTATAACATCGTGTGTGAGAAAGAAACTGAGAACTATGAAAACATTAGAACTGTGAAACACATCAGAAAGCTGAAAAATCAGAGCAACAGTTGTTGATATTGATCTGTGAAGGAGAAATCATGCCTGATTAGCCCAATAGCCTTTTAAAGGAGATGAGGGGCTTGGAGATTGGAGAACAATAGTGAATGTTATTTATCCCAAGTTCAGCAAGACTCTCTGAGCAGACTCCCATAACGTTCTCAATGATAAACTGAAAAGATGTGACGGAACTGCTGGGGTCAAAGGACTGTGATCAGCAGAGTGAATTCCAGTGACAGGCACAAGAGCCAATAACTAACAGTGTACTCCAGAGGTTGGTGCAAGAGCCTGTATTGTTCAACATCTTCATTAATAACTTAGATGATGAAACAAAAAGTTTGGCGAACAACTGAAATCCAGGAGTAGTGAATGATTGAGGAGGGTGGAGAAATGGGTCAACAGGCATCTAATGAACTTTCACATAGAGAAGAGCAAAGGTCCTGCCCCTGGGGAGGAATAACCTCATGTACCAGTGGGTACTGGGGGTTGACCTGCTGGAACACAGCTTTGGAGAAGACTACCTGGCTGTCCTGGTGCTGAATATGTCAGACACAAAGTGCCCTTGCACACAAAACCCAAGCGGCATCCTGGGTTGCTGGAGGCAGTGCATTGCCATTAGGTTGAGGGTGTTCTTTCCCCTCTACTCATTGTAAATAAGATCACACCTGGAGTCCTGGATCCAGCTCCTCAGGAAAAGACATACATGGACAGTCTATAGCTGTTAACTGGCCTCTCAAAGGACCAGAAAGGTGATGAAGAAATTGAGGTATCTGTTATACATGGAAGAGCCAAGAGACCTGGGTTTGTTAAGCCTTGAGAAGAGAAAGCATGGCATGGAGAGGATAGTGGTGGTAGTATCAATGGTTATAAATACTTGAATTGGAGCACGTGATGAAGCTGGAGCCAGACTCCATTGGTGCATCCTGACATGACAGAGGTCATGAACCAAAACTGGAATAGAGGAACTTCAATTTAAACATAAGAAAACAGCTGGGGGGGATGATAAGAGCTCTGGCAGAGGTTGCTTACAGAGATTGTGAAGTCTCCATCCTTGGAGACATTCAAAACTGGACTGGATGCAGCACTAAGCAACCTGCTCTAGCTGACCTCGCTTGAGCAAGGGCTTGGAACAGATGACCTCTTTATAGGTTCCTTCCCACCTCAGCCATTCAGTGCTTGGGTGGTAGTAGACCATTTCAGTCTTGAAAGCTGGTTATATTGTATGAACATGAACCCAGTCACTGAAAACTAGAAGCCACTTAATTTTGTTTGGAACCAGTTAGTAAACAATTGTTAGCAACTTAAAACGATAAAAGTTGTGAAAAAGTTTCAAAATACCAGCAAATTCACAGCTTTCTCAGACACTGGCTTTTACTGATTATTAAATATGAAGAATTCTGATTTTGATACCAGAATATCATTTGGGAGTAAGTGGTGGTTTACCATACTGTGTTGTGCAGCAACCACTTCGTAACATCTGGCTCTATCTGTTTTCAATTTTATTTATTTATTTTTAAAACAGGACCTTATGTGTAAGTAGAAGATGGAATGTAAAACTAAGGTGGTAATTTCCTTGGTCAGTCAGACATTGGATAGTTTTTTCAAAGTATAATCATTTCTCAATGCCCTTCCACAAAGGAGCATGCAATCTCTGTTCTTTTGTTTTCTTCTTTATAACCCTTCCCTTTATGTTGTTTGACTCACTGTAAGGCCCAACCAGCATTCTCTAATGCATCCTGGGATAAAGTATCATCTTCCTCCACTCCCTTATGTAGTTTGTGGCTCCCATTGCAAACATTTAACTACTTATACCTTGTCATTCTTCCTGTGATTAACAGCTTTGTTCATGCTCACTCATTTGTGTGAGGCCAAGCAAAGACAGAAAAGTGCTAATACGGCTAAAACGAGAGAAATTAGACTTGCTGTTGTAGAGAGTTCTAAATTCATGGTTTTCCAAATGCAGTTAAAATCAAGCTAAATAGGTTAGAGACTTGACAAGTGTTGATGTAACAATTGTTACAAAACCAAGGGCCTATAATTTGTACAAAGGCATTATTATGAGCAGTGGGAAACCTTTCTCATCTTGGCTTAGACAAGAAAAATCAGTTTTATCGCTTGAATGCAGGAGTTTTTGACACAGGTATTTTTTATTTTTTACCTGTACTCTGGAGGGAAAAAAAAGTTAATGTGCTAGCAAAGTTTGCAGGAGTTTGGAGTAAATACTAAGAATTAGAGAAATCAGGATACATTCTTGGCACTTGGCAAAGTTGATAAGAGTAAATATAATGGTTGTTAAATGTAAGGGATATTGAAAAACAATGGTGGATGTGAGAATTCCATTTTAAATAACTAAAAGATACCCCTGAGTTTGGGAAATCTTAAAAGTTGTATGCTTATGGATAGTGTTCAAATCTGTGGGAGACTGATTGTTCCCCTCCCCTCTGCTAATTGCATGAACTTGGTAAAAAAAAAATTCTTCCCAGAGAATGTAAGTTCATAATACTGTGGAGGGTTTTTTTCATGTCAAATTGCTTTTAAATTCACTTAGTTTTATTTTTAACCAGTTTTGATATTTTTGCACGTTTTAAGTTTTGCTCGAGGATAAAGAGTAAGATGAGTTCCAGTGTTCTTGTTTCTAGTGTCACAGTATTACCTTTTATTTCCTCTGGTAGGTTGGTTGTTACTGAACAAGGGGTGTTTCACCTGTTGAGTTTCCCAGGGATATGTGAACTAGGAGCAAGCTGCCCATTCGTGATTGCCAGCAGCTACACTATTCTTAGAAATACTGGCTTGTGTTCTGCTAAACTTATCTTCTCCAGTGTTACCAAAAACCCCCCAAAACCAAACAACCCAATCCCATAAACCCCCTCAAACTTAGTTGATCTCATGTATATCAGAAGTTTTTTAATAAATTCAGGTGTATATTAAGAATTACATGCTTAGGTAAAATCATTTGTTGTTTTATCCTAAAGAGTTTCCCTGCAGTTCTGTTTAATTGACACATCTCTACAAATTATACTTTTAGTTAAGCTTTTCTCACTTTTTGAGCTATTGTTTCATTTGAAGGCATTGAGATATCCATCAACCATATCTATTTTACATTAAAAGTAGACAAAAGGTAATTTCCATGTAGGTTGAGATTGTGTAAACTCATTTTGTTGGGACAAAGATCTTTAGTGCATACTTGTTTGGTTTCTTTTTTTCATGTGTATGCTTTTTACTTGAGGTTTTATTTTTAAATGTAGGATGATTTGTCAGATACCAAAACTAGATTTATCTTGTGCCTGAACTAATCTTGGTTTCCTGCTGTTCTGCAGTAGACTGCTGGCAAGGGAAAACTCTGTCATGAACAAATGCAATGGCATCTTTTTCTGGTATGAAGGAAGGGTGAAGATGCACTAGAGCCTTAAGATGCAATTGCTCCTTGACTAAAAGTGCTTTGCTCTACAGCTAATAATTCCACTTCTTCACAGAGCGTCTTGAACTAGGAAAACTTCCTTGAATTAGGGCCTGAGGCTAATGAACTTTGTACTTGGCTATAACACGAGAAGCTTGTGGTTCTTACAGAGTTGCTACAATCCCACTATAAAAATTGGCTTATGTGATGTAGTTTGACCTGTGCTGGCTTATGAACCAGTGTTATGTTGGTCTGGGCTAAACCCAAGTGGTGCGAGGGGTTTGTAGCTCTTTTGCAGTTGATACTAGGGAGCAAGTTGTGCATGAGCCAGCAGCGCCCTTGAGACCAAGAAGGCCAGTGGTATCCAGGGTTTCCTTAGGAAAACAATTTCCAGCAGGCCCAGGGAAGTGACCTACTCAGCCCTGATGAGGTCAGTCTGGAGTGCTGTGTCCAGTTCTGGGCTCCTCAGCACAAGAGAGACACGGAGGTCTTGGGGTGGATCCCGTGGAGGGCTGTGAGGATGATTAAAGGACTGGAGTGTCTCTCTCTGAGATAAATAGAGAGCTGGGCCTCCTTATCCTTGAGAAGCAACAACTGAGAGGTGACCACGTCAGAAGGGAGGGTGCCAAGAGAAAGAAGCCAGACTCTTCTCAGTAGTGCTGAGCAATAGGACAAGAGGGAACAGGCAGAAACTGATACACCAAGTTCCACCTGAGTATGAGGAAGAGCTTCTTCCCCGTATGGGTGACTCTGCACTGGAACAGGTTGCCCAGAGAGGTTGTGGAGTTTCCCATACTGGAGAGTTTCAAGAGCTGTCCAGATGCAGTCCTTTGTCACGTGCTCTAGGATGACACTGCTTTAGCAAGGGGGTTAGATTGGGTGACCGACTGTGATCCCTTCCAAATTCACTTTGGATCTTCCAACACCATTCTGCGTGTGAATGTTACATTACCTGCCTTGTCACAGTTCTGTAGATCATAAAATGTATCACCATTGCCATTCTTTGGTTTGATGAGGATGTGGAGTGTGACTGACATTTATGTATCCATGCAAAGAAGTATTATACTTTGTTGCTTTATTATTGCACGAATAACAGTTTAAAATTAATTATACTGAGCTTTGTTTTCTTCACTGACATTCTTGATGGAAGATTTCCATTTTGTTAAAGTGAGTTCTTGCTCCTGGGAGTTGTTAGCTTTTAAACTTGAAAAATACCACCAAGTTCTTTAAAACAACGTTTTGTTAGTCAAAATCAGAAATTTCTGTAAGTTTTAATAAATTCATTTGTAAATTTGGTGGGTTTGTGTGTATTTGTTTAGCTGTAGTGGGTAGCAGGATTCATAAAAAGTGAATGGTCTTAAAAGTGGTGGATAAATGTTTGAGCAGACCTCAAGAAGCAATTTGCCTTGGAGAAGATTTGAATGTGTACTGACCTTTAATTAATAGCTATGCGGAAACTTTTACACTATTTATATTTGAGTAAGGTTACTCCTTCGTGGAAGCTGCCTCAGTACTCCTGAATTTGGGCACTTAAAGTTGGAAGTTCTATTGCATCTTTGTACTATGCCTTGCAGTTCAATACTTTAACCATGTCTGTATGATAGGCTGCTTCTGTGTGTATTTTTCTCTAACAAGAGCAAAGTGAGATAATTACTATAGTAAGCTGTTCATATGCACAAGTGATCCAGTGTTGAGATAAATTTTCCATCCTTGTCAAGTATTTTAGTTTCTGAATGCAATATAAATCTGTCTCTTCTTTTTTCTTTACCCATTTGGTAGTGGATACCCTGTTTTCAAGAAAACTAAATGGAAAATACAGACTTGAACGCCTTGTTCCAACTGCAGTCTATCAACATATGAAGATGCACAAACGAATTTTAGGACACTTATCTTCTGTATACTGTGTAACTTTTGATCGGACTGGCAGGCGAATATTTACTGTGAGTACAAAATCTTTATTTTAGATTTTTTTCATTTTTAAGTACACATAATATACCATCTAATTGTTTCCAAAACCTGAATATAGGATAGATACGCTGATTACGAATGAAAAGCAGAACAAGTCCTTTACTACTGTTCTTCTCATATTTGCTTTTTAATAGCCATGCTGGTTTACACACTAAAATAGTTTTGGTGTATGAACACCAGATGTGATGGTGGTTGCTGATCTGTGTAGTTCATTGAGAAAACTGTCCATTTTCAGTGGAAAGGATTTATCCTCTGTAGGTTCTTTCTTCTGGCTTTGTTTTCTCTAGCAAAAACATAAGCAAAACAAGGAACTGCCACCACAAAATTTGATTAGGAAGTCAGAGAGAGAACACTCACATGGTGTGTTGTAACAAATATTTGTTCACAACAAATTGGTTTTGAGATCCTTGGAACTTTTTTTAAATACTAGTGTTTTTACTGTTTTTAACTGTTTGCCTTTTTTTTGTTGTTGTTAAGTCATAAGTACTGGACGGACGTCTGAAATCAGAAATTGCAGGTTTCCCAAGGGATGTGATTTATAAAATCACATAGATGTCAGTGTAATATTCAGATTTCTTGGTAAATAGTCAGTTTCAGTAGTGACCGAGATTTCATAAACACAATTCATGCCAGTCCAGGATGCTTTGGCTGCATTTATTGCCTTCCTACAAACACTGGGTGTAATTGATACCTGTGTGGATTCGGGAGCTTGTTTGTGTCCTTTTAACCTCATGTCAGATAGCTTGAACAACGCTGGTAGAAGTACAGTTCAGGTTCCCTATTTTACCATGCAGTCCTTGCTTCTAAAATTTTTTCAAGGCAGTTGTAAATATAATTTGCCCTTTTGCTCACAAACATCTTGCTTTGTTGCATGGGGAGATGTGTGGTTGAAGGAATGGGACACCTTGCAGTGTTTTGAACAGGCCTATTTATTTGTTCACTTGTTACTTCAGGCATAAAACAGACTCATTTTCATATTTATTTTGTTTTCATCAGCAAGCTAAATCAAAGGCATTAAAATCTTATGTCCTGTAGTTTATACATCATTTACTTATCAGGAAATGGGCTCTGTGATGTGGGTTTATTTTGTATGTGACATGGCAGAATGCATTAAAGATTTTATGAGAGAATTCTCTGGACTGTAACAGAGAAAGAAGTACAACAACATGAAATAAAATGGATAGTAGAGAGGGGCAATTTGTTTATGCAACCCGAGAGTTTTGCTGACATTCCTTTGCTGACTGGTATCCTAGTCTGCTTGAAAGAAAGTTTGTAGTTTAGAGCATGACTACTTTAGGTGTTAAGTGGCCGTAGATATTAATTGTAGTTGCTGAATTTTTATTTTGGAGGGCCTGGGACTGAACTTGTTATCTCGGCACTTTTAGGTAAATCCAATGTTCTTTGTGTAGATATTAAGGTGGTTGTTGGCAAATGGTTGTATTCCACATTTCAGTAAAATCCAAGTTGCTGTAGCTGGTCTCATATAGTCAGTGGATAAACAATCATGAACTGTTGTGTTGTAATTGCATCTGTGTAATGAAATGGTGCCAGTTCTTTTCAATCTAAATCACTACAACTTCCAAAGTCTCTAGTGTGGTATGTAAATTTGCATGCATCAGCAGGGAATTGTTCTTACCTTACATTTTTACTTGGCAACCTTCAGTGTGATGTTAGTTAGATAAGTTGTTTTAGATTTATAATTGGTTCTAGAAGCTGCATCATAATTGTTTCCTCTTACACCTGACATCTGAAGGATTGAAAGCCTCTAAATTCAAGCTTTGTTCATGTTCTGTTTCAAATTAAAAGGAAAAGAAGGTGTTCTTAGCATATTTTTGAGTCATACTTGTCTGGGAAATGTTGTTCTTGCTAGAAAGATGTTACTTCTCTTTTGCCTAAAGACAGTGAAAATAGGGCAGTACACATTTTTCCTACTAGCTTAGTTGGTCTTTATTGTGTTCGTGTAGCAAGGTTGTGGTACTGGAGGGGCTCCTCTGAGAAGTTGCCAGAAGCTTCCTCCATGTCCAGCAGAGCTAATGCCAGCCAGCTCCAAGACAGACCCACTGCTGGCCAGGGCTCAGTTCATCAGTGACGGTGTTAGTGCCATCGGGATAAGGTATTTAAGGAGGAGAAAAATCCCAGGGCAGCTGCAGTTGGGAGAGAGGAGTGAAAATGAGTGAGAGAAACAGCCCTGCAAACCCTGTCTTGAGTGAAGAAGGAAGAGGAGGAGATGTTTCAGTTGCTGGAATAGAAATCGCTGTACAATCCTTGGGGAAGACTGTGGTGACGCAGCTGCCCTCCTGCATCCTGTAGAGACTGTATTCTGGTTCTACTGAAAAGCATGACTTGCAGAACCCATGCAGAGTAATAGAAACAAATACTGTCTCCTCTAGTTCCTGCACTACTTACATTTCTGACTGCAAAAACCTCCTTTTCTCCCCACCTTTATTTTCCTCTCTCAGCTGAGCTTATTCTTTCTAGGGAATAATAAACAGCACTGTGTAATAGTCTGTGTAAGATTTCCAACCCAAGATTTACTGGTGTGTTGTTTGGCAGTTTCGCTTCATCCCACAAGTGTGTGAAATGGTAGGCAAATGAACCGATTTTACTCCATACCTTGGTAATGCAGTCATCAGTTCTCTCTGGTGCTGAAGTTGTTTTAGGATCCACTTTTGACAGATGCTTTTTAATAGGTACATAATTTGAGGCAGTTGTGGACATAACCTTGGAAACATGAGCTGTGGTGTAAGCCAAATGCCTTTGCTAGTAGAATTGGAACACTATTTTCAGAGTTGTGGATTGTCCCATTCAAATCAGATAGAAACACGTGAATTTATTTGAAATCTAATATTGATGTCTTGCCAAGGTGCTACAGAATTTGCAGTCTCCCCTTATTTTTCTTCTGTTTTGTTTTCCTTTCCCCCTGCCTTCCCCCAGCCTCATTTTCATTGTTGAGACTTGGGGACAGTATTTTTTCTCTGCAGTGGAGATGTACAACGTGCGACTCTATAGTGACACTAAAGCCAGCTGGCAGGGAGCAGGCCTGTTTTATGCTGATCTTCTTTCCTTAGTTTTCTGTTACTAAAAAGACCTCTGGGGACCCTCCAAGTGTTATTAGGTGCCACAACTATTTTTTTTCCCTTGCTGACCATTTAATGTCTTTGTCTGTGACTCATTTCTACCTTTTCTACTGTTTGATAGTTTTGGGTCTGCCATTCCCTCCTGCTTTCAGGTCTCTCTTCAGCAGTGAGGCTCTTATTTGCAGCTTTACACACCAGCAAGCACTCACACCCTTCTGTCTCAGCTTCTTGGATTTTTAGTGGTGACTGCATTTTGAGAAGGATATATAAGCTTCTTCATACTCTAGAGTCTCATATCATAACAGAACCACATGAGCAGATACTATCTTTCAGATAATTATAGCATCCTTCCTGACAGACTGATGATGTAGAGGTTAGATGTGTGGACTGTGTGACTGTCAGGGCATTTTCAGGTTTGAAGGGTTGTGATTAGCAGCAAAAGGTCCAGCTGGAGGCCAGTCACTAGAGATGTGCCACAGGGTTTGGTACTGGGACGGGTACCAGACCAGATCTCTCTCATGCTTCATTTAAGGACCTGGGTGATGGAACAAGAGGGTGCCTTCAGTAGATACGCAGAAGAGAACAAAACCTGCATCATGTTTTAGCTGACCCTACTTGAGCTGGGAGCTTGGACTAGACCAAAGTATCTTAGCTCAACAATTCTGTGATTCTGTCCTCTGTTCATTGCTGTAACTCAGACTCTAGTTGTGTTCCCTGGTCTGGCACTGGGGCAGTCTAGTAGATAGATGAGGCAAATGTGTTCCACAGAATCTCAGCATGGGAGTTTTATGCATAGTTAGAAATAGTGTAGGCTGTATCATTGCTCTTCTCACCCAAGAGGCAAAAAATATAATTATGAACAAACTTCTGTAACTATTTCTTTTGCCTAGGAGACCTGGTCCTATTTTATAAAAGGTAGATGATAGTATTGCCATGCCTTCTGCTGTCCTCAGAGTGTAAATGCTAGATTACAGAGGCAGATGTGCAGAGGCACTGTAAGCAGAAGGAATGGGAAAAACTGGTGAAATTTTATAAGGGTGGTGTCACATTGTAACTTGTTGTAGCACCTGTGTGTGTCCAGTAGTGGATCAATGCTTTGGATGTTAAAACCCACCTTTGTATTGCTTCTGAACTTAAGTAATTGAATTAAATGTTTACAGTAAACCTTGTCTGTCAGTGTGTGTGCAGTGTTCAAATGTCATGGTATTGAGCGGTGATATGGTGCAGATGCTCAGACTTTCAGGAAGGCAAGGAAATGCAACAAAAAACGAAGGAGTGAGTTCTGAATTTTTGTTAGGGCTGGGAATTTGTTGTATATGGGCAAGTAGCTTTAGAATTGTATGGGAAGACCAGCAAAAATTGAGTTAAGTATGAATATGTAGATGAAGCCCCTTGAGTTTGTTGAGAAAGAACAATCATTTTGGTGTTTCTAATGTTAATATTTAAGCAGGTTCATAGTAGTTTGACCTAATAATGGAATAGCTGTTCATCCATGCTCTTTACCTAACTTGTTGTGGTAAGTATGATGATGATGAAACTAGATAGATAAGGAACATATGTGGGTATAAATGACAGACTATACCAATTTATAATTCACTTTCACATTTAATGCAAATCTTTATTTAATCTTTATTTTAATGTATTGCAACAGCTTTTTCAGTTTGTACTGGATTTTTGGAAAAAGTGTCTTACTGAAGCATAAACCAACTTGCAGTAGGATTTGTGATCTGTATTGTAAATGCATCATGATTTGTATATACTGTTGAGAATCAGTGTAAACTTGTGTTTTGAATGCAGTGTGGAAAACTGTTAAAAGTATGGGTGGGAGTATCTACGTGTCACTAGTTCTGTGTTTCATTTCACTGTGCTAATTCTAGCATCAAAACAGCCAATGGCACGGTTGAAAATATTTCTACCTTACTTCTAGGGATCTGATGATTGCCTTGTGAAAATCTGGGCAACTGATGATGGAAGGTTGTTGGCTACCCTGAGAGGGCATGCAGCTGAAATATCTGATATGGCAGTAAACTATGAAAACACCATGATAGCTGCTGGAAGCTGTGATAAAATGATCCGAGTTTGGTGCCTTCGAACTTGTGCACCCTTAGCAGTCCTGCAGGGCCACAGTGCATCTATAACGTCATTGCAGGTAGGTTTTTGCTTTGCAAAAATGAGTCATGAGAATGTTCAGTGTAATAAAACTGCATGCCTGGCAACTAAGCTTGAAGTGAGAAGGAATTTTCATGGTATGCATTGTGAAAAAACACGCTTATTGCCAAAATGCCTGACTTTTGAAGAATCCCAGACCTAGTCCTTGTTCAAAAAAATTGCGTGACACGTGGGCAGTTCTGTTTTGAAGTTACATTCCTTTTCTGGTTGTGATTCTGTGAGCACAGGTGCATTGAGTAAAAACTGCAGTCACTGGGAGTACTTCGGTTTGTTTTTGTTTAGAGTTACGTGCTATTGTGCAGCTTGAGTGCTGGGAGGGGAGGAGGAACCTGGAGTGCTTTGGCAAGTAACCCAGAAGGGTTGTTCTGGAGGGAGTGACCAAGCAGCGTTTTGTTATTTTGGTGTTCATTCCAATCTGTTTCCCTTAAGTGTGGTTTGATACTTTTTTTTTTTTTTTTGTGAGATGAATTGTGGAACTTCTTAGCACATCTGGAACAGATTAACAGGAGAACTTTTCTTTTTTTCTTCCCTCTTTTCCCAGTTCTCACCACTATGCAGTGGCTCAAAGAGATACTTGTCTTCAACCGGGGCAGATGGAACTATATGCTTTTGGCTGTGGGATGCTGGCACCCTTAAAATAAAGTTAGTTGCTATTTTATTTGTTGCTACTTCTGTTTATGTAATTAAGAATGATGTACAGATACGGAGAAAAATTTGACTAAACCAAGCTTGTCATTGACTATTTCAGTATGTGAGTGTTGGGTATGGTCTATTTCTGATGTAGCTATAGCTTGCTTATCTCTTAAAAACCAAGTTGATAGTACAACATTTTGTGGAGTGATAATGTATATGTGTTAATTTAGAAAATGAGTCTAGTGTTGGTGTTTTTTGTTAAATATAATGTCAAAGATGGCGCTCCAGTCTTCTGATGTCATTGCAATTTCAAATGAAATGAAAATTATGTTGATGAAATTATTGCAATTTAGATTGCAAAATCCACTTTTAAAGGAGACAGTAATGTCCTAGTATAAATCAGGATAGGATATTTTTGATGTTTGTTCTTTCCTTACCTATATTACCTTTTCATAGTTGCTCTTGGCTGTAACATGGCAGAAGGCAGAATTCTTGGACAGCCATGTATTGATGGTTGAAGTTGTGCCTGAAGTTTCTGTCTTCAAAGATACTAAAAGTGTTGTCAGGACTTTCATATGTAGCTTTTTTAAAATCAGCTTTCTCAACAGCTTTCAAATGCTCTTTGCTCTTTATTTTCCTTTATCACTAAAACCCGTAGCTTAAAATTGGAAATGGTTGTTTTAGTAATCATTAGTGATTTAGCTTTAATGATGGGATGTGCTCTTATGGATATATGCTCCTTGCAGGTAAGTTCAATTTCCTTGTAGTTTTGGTAATTCCTGCTAAAATCTTTTTCTTCCAGCGTGCTGAGGTTATGCAGAGCTTGCAGGCACACTTGCATAGGTACTTTTCTAGTTGTTTGGGCCTTAAATATTTTGATGTTCTCTGGATGTTTTGTCACTCTTTTGGTACTGTAAATGAAACTGTCTCAGGTTATTACTCCTCTGCTGCCTAGTGCATGCTGTAATCAAATTAAGACTCCCCATTTTTACTGAGGACAGGGGGAGATAGCTTACATGCTTATTTTTGTGTGAAGGAAAGGAGTTGCCACCACATTATTTTTCTTAAGGCTTCCTAAATCTGAGCTCTTGTTGACAAGATGAAATCTGTCTGATTGGTAAACCTTTTGAGCCCACGTTTTTTTTCTTTTATATCTCTCTTTTCTTTCTTTTCTTCTCCTCTTCCGAAGTAAAGTTTTAGTCTATGGAATTGATTTTTTTGAAACTAATTCTGTCATTAGAAGATAGTGAATCCTTGACAGTTAGGTAGATTATAATATATAAGCTGGGAAATGAATGTTTAGAAATGGTGAAAGTTTGAGTGAATTATGGAGTTGGATGGGATTTGTCCTGAGATAAAACTTAGGGAAAAAATTGGTGCCGGTTATGGTAGGGGATTCTCAACTAATTCCTTTCCATGATGATACATAGTTGTAGAATAAAAAAATTTAGTGAGATGTGCTCAACAAATATTAAAAGGATAGAAGATATTTGAGGAATGCTTTAATGTAGAAGTAATTTCAAGAGATGTGATTAGGTAGGGTCATAGAGAAAACAGATCAGTTCAGCTGTCTTGTGCAGCACAGCAAGGAAGTGGTTTGGTAACTTAAGTCATGCCAGTGACTCGTGTTGCTTAACAACAGAGACTAGAATTTTTTCTACTGCTCTTACCTTCTGTTTTGGAAACACTTTTTGTGGGGGGTTTGAGAAGAGAGAGGAAGCCATTAAGCTGCATTTTTTCAGTCTGGAAAAAAACAAATACTTGTGAGATGAATCATGTACAGTCATGAGTATGTTGAGGAGGGAGTATAATGAGGAATTGCTTGTGGGCCCTTATGGTTCTAGAAGGTATCAAATGAAAGGATCAATTTTCAAATTGGAAGAAGATGTTTTTTTGCAAAACATGCAACTGAGTTTCAAAAGTCTTAGCCACAGGGTATTATGCATTATATGAAGATATTAAAAGGCAGCGCTGTGTGCATTTTCTTCTTTTAAGTCTTTCTTTAAGCTTAATAGAGCTGTAATGTATTTGAAGTAATTGATGCTTTTTAATCCAAATGAAAACTTGATAAAAATATCTAAATAAGAAACAGTATGTCTTTTTGGACTGGAATGTAACTGTATGCCACTTGTGATACCAAAACAGTTGGACACACAAACAAGTCCTAATTTCCTGAATTGAACAGTATACTAATTCAGGGAACTTGGTAGTTAGGGGAAGTTTTACTCAATGTGCTAAGCTGTAAACTTTTCTAACTGTGCTTATCATGATTATTATGGTAAACCAAAATAAACTATACTGGGAAATTTGCAATCCACTGTCATTTTCCACAAGAAGACTGCATTGCATGGACTGAGCATCTCAGCAATGGGTGTACATTGTCATAACAGTTTTCAGTAAGGTGATTGTACTTCTTTACAGACTTGGATGTGCTTCTCCTTCCAGGGCTGTGGAAGCATGGCAGGTTCCCTCTACATCCATTCAGTTCTGTGCTGGGGGAAAACAAGTACTAGCAATATAAGAGCATCAGATGAAATAAAGATGCCTGTTAACTTTTGTCAAAAGGCCTCTTTTGAAGTTATATTCAAAAACTATGATGTGTAGGCCATCTGGAAGAAAGTATCGCTGGTGAGGTGGGAAGTTTATCCTTCCATTTATCTGTGTAGTAAAAAATACAGGCTTGCTTCTGTTCAGTATTTCTAAAGAAGAAGAAAGCTGGCAGGGAGAATAAGATCTTTTACCTTGGTTCTTCAGCCTCTGAGCTTGCTGCCCTGTATCCTGGTTCTAGTACAACTCCCACCCCAGGAAGGGGAAATTGGAGCTTTCAAGCAAGACCAAGAGTTCTGAGTAGTTCAGGTGAAAGATGCTGTAACATGCTTAAGTTAGAAACTGGTTTCATGTTCCTCCTGAGCTTGACTGCAGCCAGCTCTACAAGATTGCAATTGCTATCAGTGATGAAAGTGTGTTACAAAATTATCCAGTACTTCAAATCAGGATGGGTGGTGAAGTCTTGAAATTTTAGCTACTTAAAGAAAAAAAAAAAAAAACAAACTATATATCCCACCCCTGCATTTTGTATTCAACACTACCCGAATTGCCTGGTAGTGGGCAGCCTCATGATGATCATATGGTTAATTGTCATTTCAAGATGACTGGCAGTGCCGTTAGTACTTTGCTGAACATTTTCATGTAATATGGAAAAAGCAGAGTTGGTATTGTGTTCAATGTGCTCTCGAAAATAATGAGCTTTGTTCTTAACTGCACTGAGTTGTATTTTCCATTTTTTTATCTCTGCAAATGTTTTATTTTGTTTCATTCTCAGATTGCAAAGAACTTGTAACTCAGCTTTGCCAACAACTCTGCTGCAGTTAATATTATTTAATTAATAGTACGTCTGAAATTAGGGGCTTCCCATGTTGGTTTCCTATTGTTTTATAACCTTGTCAATTGAGGCATGTTCTGGTTTTGGGTCAGATATATGGCCCAGTCCAGAGATGTTGGTGACACTTCTGTTTTGATGAACTGCAAAAGGACACGTTAGAGTAGATTTAGTGTCACAGGATGAAAGAGACATTGGCACAGCTGACCACCAAATTCTCACGTTGTTCAAAGGAAAGTGAGCAACCTTGTTCACATAGTTCTGTGACTAGTGTGGATGCACGTTCTTTGGTGTTACAGGGGCACCTGTGTGCTCCTCTTCTTTCCTTGAAGATATTTTTGACCAGGAAGCTACCATGTATGTCTAAAAGCAGCAACATTCAGTAGATTAATTCAGTTTCCAAAGAGAGGAAGACTGGTTGTTGGTGCAGGCAAGGAATTCATCAGATGCAGCCCAAACAAGATGGGAAAACAATTGAAAATTTAGGCAATTGAGTTTTGCCCTGGATTTAGTCTTCTTTTACTATTCTGGGTGGTGATAGTAAACACAGGAGTTGGATCCTGCATCACTTTACCGCAGGGAGGAGTGAGAAAGTCTGCCTCATCAGAAATTGAAGAATCATGTGCTTCATTCAAGTTTAAGGGAAAATTATTGCAACTGGTCAGTGCATCACAGTTAAATTAGTTGCACTGTGAAATAGTTGATATGTGATATCTATATATCTTTCCTGAGGAAGACTCTTGAGTTTCCATTTTTCTTCTGCCACCTGTTTGCATCACAAGTTTCCAGTGTTAGCCTGTTACTGACAGACCATAAGAGCAAGGCAGCAGAACTGTCTCACAGGTTTGAATAGAGGAGCTTGGTGTACTGCTTTTCTTCTTATCTATTTATTCTCCCATAATTCCAGGAAGAATGAAAAAAAAACTCAGGAAAAACACATGCTGATTTTGACATTCCTGTTTTGGTCAAGACACTGATTTCTCAACTATCGTCAATGTGATGTGATACTTCCTCTTTGCTTTCTTATGCAGAAGGTGCTTGATGTTAAAGGGGTTGGTCATATATCAGAATTCAGATATGCTGAACCTTTTTATTAACTTGTGAAGAAAGACTTAAGTTACAGAGGTTATATCACACATCTGTTTTCTGTGAAAAAGTCTTGCTTTAACTACTACATGACCAGAGTTAGGCTAGTCTGCAGATTAGATTAATAAATGAATAAAACACTTTATAAATGCATTGAAAATATATGTAAAGTGAAACGCTGTCCTGGAGAGAACCAACTTTTGTCCCCTTCCCACGCTTCACAAAAATACTGCTTGCCCAACTTATTTTGCAATCTGGTCAATTGTAGAAGAGTGCTATAATCTCTTGTATCCTGTGCCTAAAATAGCACACATTGGAGAGACATAAGTTTGAGAGTTTAAATTGGTTGTCCAAACTAGAATGTAAGTGCATACTTGCTCTAATTTGCAGCTGTCCTTTCTCCAAAGGCAGAGTTCACAAACAGTGGAAGAAAACAACAACCTATTTATCTATTTATATTTGTTCCAAATTATGTAGACTGCATATTGAATTGTCTGATGGTTCTTGTTACTATCTCAGTTAAGGAGCATTTCAACTGTTTTTATAAAAGAGATCTTTGTCTTGTTTAGTGGATCTCGTGAAGCTTCCTTGTCACAAATCTACAAGGAGTCACCTTAAAACTCCTGCAGGAAAGATCACAGAAACAGCCTATACTGAATGGATAAATTGGAGAAAGGTTTCTTAACTGGTATTGCTGATGTTTATTACTTTGTTCTATGCATAAACATCACCAAGGCTTAATGCTTATTACTTTCTTTGAGTTAGCAATAACTGATTAGTGGAGAAAGATCTCTTATGCATCTGCCTTCAGGTGAAATGAATTATACAGGCCATTTTGTTTTTAAAAGAGAACATTTTGGCTCAGTTCTGAATATGCATTCTTTTATGTTAGAGCAAATCTTTAGTGATGGCACTTGTGGGTGTAGTGCTGCTGTTTTCTCATAAGTTAATTTTTTGAGGGAAGATTACAGATGGCATACTGTGCAAGACCACCTACTGGTTTGAGGTTTCTGTAATGCATGAACAGAATTGAAATTATGATTGAAGAACTTGATCTGATTTGTTTTGGTTTTACACATCCCTAAAGTGCCAGATCCACTGAAGCTTTAGGTTTGCTTGCACATCATATTCGGAAATGCTGAGAGAGAAGTGAGGACCATAAAGTAAAACCCCTTACAAACTTCTAACCATTGTCCTGACATTTTGGGTACTATTTGAAACTAGCCTGCAAGGAATATATGTCTTTGGAAGAAACTCTTATATTTTAATACTGTGAAAAACTCCAAATTTATATTAATTTATTTAAAATCCTTGTCTATAAAGAACACCCAGCTCTGTTTCTCTCTTGTAAAAGCAAGCATATGCCACAGGAGTAAACCAGTATGTGGAGTGGTTTAAAACTGAACATCATGGGAAACTGGCTCTGTTCTGCCCTGCTGATAACTTCAGGAGAGAGTTTTGTACAGCAGTATCAGAAGGGAATGGGATTTAAGTTATGTTACAACTCTCCTTGATGCATGGATTACTTAGTCCATCTGGATATCTTAGTTTCCTAAAGATCAGATCATGAAGCATAGTCATACAAAATTGTTTATAAATGGGCAGCCATCTGTTCCTTCATATTTAGTTGTATCCTTCTGTCCTTTATTTCTGAGACAGTGACTTATTTTTTGAAATCCTATTAGGAAATTATTTAACTTTTTTTTTTTTTTAATTTTTTTTTTTATTTGTAGTCCAAGGCCAACGAAGTTTACAGAACGTCCTCGGCCTGGAGTCCAAATGATCTGTTCCTCTTTCAGTGCTGGTAAAAGACTTTTTTTCCTCCTCTCCTTGTATCAGTGTAAGAAGTCATTTGAAGTGTAAAATGAAGTACAGTACAGTTATTTCTTTCTAATAAGACGTAATTGAGTTTAAGTGGTTATTAAAAAACCCCAAACATTTGAAATAGAAATTTAGAATTTATGCATTAATACTTGCTGCTACAGGAATTCTTAGAAACAGTTAAACATGAAATGTTGTAAATAAGTCTCTTGTGACTGCACATCTTTTCAGAACAAGATAGATATATACCTTTTTCTCAGAATAATTAGCGAAGTCAGCTTTATCTGAGGTGTACTATATGGGGATTTGTACAAGAAGGGGCTGATTACAGAGTTCTCACGGTCTGAGTTTCATTGATTCTAGAGCTGGTAACTGAAGAATGCTACATAAATAATTGGATCAAATATCAAAATGTACTGGAGTTCTAGTTGCATTTGATTTTTTTTTGAAAGGGAGGCTTCTAAGGGCTTAGTTGCAAGCAAATTACTCTGGTTAGCTAATCTTTCTGATACATCTGCTGATGCATATTTACTGACAGCAAATGTGAGGTAATTTAGCTCCAGTTAAACTTTGCAGTTTCTGAATCTTGTTTTGACTTAAAGGTCAGTTACAGGCGTAGTTGAAATGAGATGTACAGCTATGAATTTCAGAGAATAAATTGAAATATTTGATGTTGCATCCCTTTGAAAATACTGTAATAACAGTAGATTGCCCTTTTTTTAAGACTTATCTGTTTGTTTTTCTCAGGTGGAATGTTTTTGGCCACTGGGAGTACAGATCACATCATTAGGGTTTATTTCTTTGGATCAGGTCAGCCAGAGAAGATATCAGAGTTGGAGTTTCATACTGTAAATACAATTTTTAAAATTACATATGTACTTGATTAAAGTAATAATTTGGATAAAAGGGGATAACTTGGAGAAATTTGATTTCTTTTTTCTTTTTCTGCTTTTCTTTATATAGGACAAAGTTGACAGCATTCAGTTTTCTAATAGTAGTAGCAGGTAAGCACACTATTCAGAGCTAGCTTTTTGACCTAGTAGACATTTTTAAATACCAGTTTCCAGAAGTAGTTATTAAAAGAATAGTTTTGCTTTGAGTTTCATCCAGTAAAATTGTCTATAACTATTGGAGTCTCACTGTTTCTTTTTAATGGTACTCCTTAGTTTCACTGTTGTTTACATTGTAATGATGGAAGTATTTTGAATTTGCTAAAATTATGGGTGTAAAAATACTTGAAACTTCTTCCCAAGAAATATGTTTTTATACATATATATTTATATATTCACCTATCAAATACATCTACTTTTAGATCTATTTTAATATGTAAGCCTTTTTTCAGTTAAGTGACTGCTGCATACATAGAAATGATCAAACTAGATCTAACAACATACTGTTTAGCTACCTAAACCAGCACACTAGCCTAATGGTTTTTTTAATGTTTCACTTCAAATTCTGGATGTTGGATATGGAGGATGCTAAAGAAAAGAGTTTAGTTTATTATGAAGCATCCGACACTTTCACTTATTTGATGTTCTAATGCACACTTTTATCATGATGCAAAGAGTTGTAAACCCGGCTTCAACCACCTCTTTCTCCTCCTCCTACCCCTGAACCTCTAAAAAAGGGGAAGAAAAGGGTGGAAGAGAAACTCAGGCTGGGAAATACTTCTTCATACACATATCATAATACTTAACTCAGTATACAATGCTAACGTATTGGCAATAGGTTTTGTTTTAAATTATGTCTGTACTTCTACTGGCAGGGCTCTCCTCTTGCCCTGGTGTGTAGGGTCAGTCTCTTGGAATGTTCATTGGGTTGTGGTGTCCCTCTGCCACTGCAGTGTCATAACTCAGCAAGGTGCACCAAAGGTTGTAGAACAGTTAGTTTGGAAGGGGCTCAGCATGGGGAAGCAGGTTTGACTTTCTGGAGGCCTTCAATTTTTTTGCTGATATAGAAAGTGTTTTTAACCTCAAACCACTTGTACAGCATTCTGACACTGTTTGGACTTCTTACTCATACCTTCTGTTTTTGAATTTAGAATTCTGTGACTTTAATTTTCAGATGTCTTTTCTGTACAGATCTGCCTTTGATCTCTGAGTAACCTTTTCCCCTTTTTGTTAGATTTGTGAGTGGAAGCCGTGATGGAACAGCACGAATCTGGCAATTTAAGCGAAGGGAATGGAAAAGCATTTTATTAGATATGGCTACTCGCCCAGCAGGGTAAGTGATGTAAAATGTTCTGCTATCAGATAGATTCTTGAGGGCCTTTGATATAATTTGCTGACTTAATAAAAAAAATTTAAAAAATACAGTGAGAGAGAAGAAAAAGACAGGGCTTAAATTATTATTGCTTACATGCACAGTCTGCTTATCTAGCTCTTGAAATCCAACGAAAATAAATATTTGACCACATATCCAGCTGTGGAAATTAGCTTGTCCTGATAATAGTGCCACGAGTATTTAGATTAGATTAAAAGAATAAAAGATTATCAGAACAATTGAAGGTCAAATTTATGTTTTTCTACGGAGACATTTATTTCTGGAGCAGGAAAAACAGGGCAGATCTCTTCTTGAGACTGCTTGCATTTTAGTAATATTTACAGATATTGTGGAATGTGCGTGCCCAGAAAAGCAGTATTGGGTCCTTTTCATATAACATGCCAGAGCAAAGAAATTGCTGGCTCTGTAATGGTTTCTCATTTGTTAAAACAATCTGAGAGTTTACAAGAGTTTAGAGGTATGGGAAATTTCCATGCATTAGAACAAGCAACAAAAGAAACTTGAAGATGGAGAATGACTTACTAGGAATTGTGGCTTGCACCTTTTTATTTTGGCATGAAGATGCTTTCCAGTTGATATAAATTAAAAAGATTTGTAAGAGTTTAAGGGATAAACCTTTTTCCCCTTACTGTTCATACTGAGTGCTTTGAAGGATATTTAAAGTAGAAAAAAAAATTATAATGGTTTCAGAAGTAATCTGTGAAAGATATCTGGGAGACCAAGAGAGGGGTGGAAGAGAAGGCTAAATAAGCTGTAATTTAGTTAGATGTTTAGGCCAGATGTTTTCTCTTCGATTATCGACAGATGCAACAAAACACAGGTATCAGACTGGTGGACAAAAATGTATAAAACACTGGTATTTTGATAACAGACTGTTACTCTCAGTAAAAATTCTCGATTTTAACTGATACTGGGCAAAAGAGGAATGGATTCTTCTTCATTGTGGTCATAAATGCTGAATTTTTCTGAGAAACTGAAATACTCATCTTAGTAGATCACCTATAGCAGGATTCTGTTTAATCCTTGTGATGAAAGGCATAAGTGCAGTTCCAAATTTGATCTTTTCTGCACAAGAACAGTTTTATCAAAGAAAATGAAATGGCTGCACTGAAAAGAAAGAGTGAATTCAGCTTATAAAGCCTCCCGGATTCTGCATTGACTAGAAGGGAATTTGGCTTTAACTACATTTTCTATTATTGAGTTTTACAATACATACTATTGTGCAATGTGTTTTAGTGCTTACTATATGGAAGATTCTGTATTTTGTCTGCCTACTTAGTGGTAATATGCTATTGTTGCATTTAGGTGATGTTTTCATAGAAGTAAATGTGCAAGAGAATTCAAGGGTGATTAGTCTTTAAATCATACTGCCAAAAATGTAATTTCTGAGTATTCTGACAGATTATATTATAGATTACTGTTGTTTGGGTTTCATACAAGATTAAGTGCCATTACTACCAATAGTAAAGTGATGCCAGGGTAGTGGTGTAGTACTCGATATTGCCTGAGAATTTAGATAGTTTAAATGTATAGAATAATTCTCTCCATATTCAGAACTACTTATTAAAATATTCTTTTGGGCAATTTACTTGGCTGAGTAATTTGGATTTTTGTTCTTTACATGTCACAAAAAATACCGTAGCTATCAATTTAAGTAAGTTAGGTCATGTATCAGAGGGCATTTTCTGGAAGATCCTTTATTCATTGTTTAAGTGTCTACAATTCTTTGTGATTGTATGTGCTACATTATGGAAAACATCTTAAATTTCTTGGGTTTCTTGGAAGAGATATTCCTAAAAATACAGCAAAATACAGAAATATATTCACTTGTTAGTAGTGTTAAACTATTTTGGCAAAGTAGGATTACACTGAAATTTTTTACTCTTTTGTTTTAGACAAAGTTTTCAAGGAGTTGAAGATAAAATCACAAAGCTGAAAGTGACCATGGTGGCATGGGACCGCCATGACAACTCTGTTATAACTGCAGTTAATAATATGACACTGAAAGTCTGGAATTCTTTCACTGGCCAGCTCATTCACATTCTCATGGTAAGGTGTACCATCTTGATTTATCAATCTTGACTGCAAAATTTATTTATACATCATCAACATTCCTCCTTATATGTTTTTTCCTGTCTGAAAACTGCCATGACAGATGTTTCCAGATAATTGAAGTGTAATACAGATGTCTATCAGCTGCTTATTAGAAAATAAAAACTGAAAGTTGCAAATAACCACTGCTGTTCAAGATGTCTGAAACTAATTTTGGACATTTTGGTTTTTTATGGGTTTTTTTTTTTTTTTTTTTGTGTGTGGTTTTTGTTTTCTTTTTTTAATGGAGTTCTATCCTGAAGGAAAGAAGGAAACTTTGGTTTTTTAATCCTTATTTAATGTGATATTTTGAAATACTCTTAATGCTAAATTTGCCCTCGTTAATCAGAGACACTTCTGCAACCTAATCATTCCATGAGTACAAAAAGTTGGTCTTCCAGCTAAAAAAAATCTACAGTTTTACTAATGTCCGATACTTTTGTAATTGAGAAAATGGTTAACTCTAGGTTAACCTTGATACTCTGCTTAGAGATGGAAATACTTAATGCAAATCTCTAAATTGTGGCATTAATTTTGAAGATGTTGTTCTCTAACTTTAAGTAATATATTTCGTTCTTTATGAATTTTAATTAAGTTCTTAACTGACACTCTGCTGAAAAAAAAGGGAAATCTGTGGAATATTAAGACCCTAAGACACCAAGTGTTGTGGACACTAACCTTTTTAAAATCCTGGTGAAAGTATAGGGATGTATTAGTGAAAGTGGCATACTTGACATACTACTTAGGAAGGTAACATTGCAACTGGAAATAAAGGAATGTAATCCACTGCTACCAAAAATAAAGAAGTGTGCTTAAAGTAGTTTTTTGCTGGGTATTTTCATAGGTTAATATGGCAGCTGCCAGTGTTACCATGTTGAGTCCTTGGGTGAGTATTTGGGACAATACTCTTTTACATTCTGCTTTGTCTTTATTTTCAGGGACATGAAGATGAAGTGTTTGTGCTTGAACCCCATCCGTTTGATCCAAGAGTTCTCTTCTCTGCTGGACATGATGGAAATGTCATAGTTTGGGATTTGGCAAGAGGAGTCAAAATCCGGTCTTACTTCAACATGGTAATTATTGTGCTTTATACAGATATGCCAATGCAATCATTCTAAACCTTCTGCTTTTGGTACATTCTTATATAGGTCATCTTGAAGTATGATTTCTGTGTAGAGCAAGATCCTGCATCTGGTGAAGTCATGAGGAATTCCTTTTCAGTTCAGTGGGGCAAAGAGTAAATCTGTAAAATGTTAGAAGTTGTTTCTTTGGCTGTATTTCACAGTGCTTTATTTCTATATGCTTGATCTATGCAAAATTGGAATGTTAGTTACATTGTCAGAGGTCATGCATAAGAGACAGGGTGACAAAGACCCTTTTGTGCTCTTTTTAGTGCCTGGGGAGCCAATGTGGAAATTGGTTTATTTTTGCATTAGTAATTCTTAACCTGGCTAAAACTGTTCAGGAGGCTCCTGATCTTATACAAGGTTGTTGTATATTGCCTTGGCCATTGGATGGAACACTGTGTAGAGCTTTTCTGTGTAGAGCTCCTCCACCTGCAGGTTTCAAATTTGGTCTGTTCTGCACTAAACTAATTCTCCTGCAAGATGAATGCAATAGGTATTTTCATCTATTTCTTGGTATTAAATGGGTCTTTCTACGTATCTTTTTCCTGAAAAAGGTAATGATGTATTGTGCAATTCAGACTTTGTCTCATGGACAAAATTACAAAAGCCTTTGTGGAATATCCACAATCATTTGGAATGCTTGAGAGTAGGCAAATGGGCTTCAGCTGTAGTGGAATGGCAGTCTTGGAGACCAGCATAAAGAAGATCATCTGAAGAAGAGGCCTTCCATAGCTACATTTACAAAAAGATAAGGAGCATTTAGAAATGAACTCAAGCCAGGAAGGTCACTGAACCTACAGAAAGGTTTTGAGATGTGTAGTACTGTAGAGTTCATAGGCTCTTTGAGAAAATTCAGCCAATTTTAATCAGAGAGTGCAACCTAGATTCCTTCAGCAATGACCTAGGTTGAGAAGTGTTCTTTCTGCAGTGATTTCTGTAACTGAGCTTATGAAGGATCCGAGACAATCATATTGGAGCTATGAGCACACATCTTCATTACTTGGTGCTATTCAGTGTTGCCAGCTGAGGTGTATGTTCTCATTGCATGGTCAGCTTGCATTTCCAGTTCTACTTCCAGTGGGTGTATGATGGTTTTCGTGGAGTTCAGGTCAGAAGAGTCTGAGCTCATCTGCTCTTTTTAAGCCAAGTTCATTTAAGAGCTATCAGAATCTAAATTATCAGTGCCTGTGATATTAGGCAGCCCCTGAAAGACCGATTTATTTCAAGAGTGCCATGCAACATAAACACCTGAAAAAGATAGTCACATACATTTTAAGATCTTTGTAGTCAGAGAAATTTGTAGACAGTTTGAAGATCTCAGCAGCTAGTAATCTGTGCTTTATGCTAGAAATTTCTTTTATGAGAAAGTCTGCCTGTTGTATGAGGTGAGGGGAATTGTAAATCTGGTAATCAGTTTGTCTCAAACCGAAGAATTACACCGTCTGCGCCAGGTATGCAAGAGAGGCATCTCTCTCTGGACTGAATATTTCACCGGCCATTCTTCTGTGTTGGATGCTTCAGAACACGTGGGTGGAGATTAGAGGTTTTCTTAGGTGATAGGTGGCAGGCAGAGGACATAGTGCAGTCACCTCTGCAGAGCTGCAAAGATAAAGTGTTCTGGTTTACTACAGTGGGGTAAATTAATTCGTACAGAGCTGCCAGTCTTCTGTATTTCCTAAATGGCAAATCAAATGGCAAATGTCTGTTTTACAATTCAAGAATCTCTCATCATCATTGCCTGGTTTGTGGTACCAGAAGTAGCACTTGGTGGCTTTTTCATTATACGAGTTCCTTTAAAAATGTTGCAGACCCTGGGGGAGTTGATTGAAATAGCAAAATCATAGATGACTGCTGGCTTAATGTTAGTCCAGTCCTAGATGGATTGCTTTGTACATCTAAAGCCTTGTGGCAAATCCCTAAAGTAGAGTTGGGTATTATTTAAATAACTTTCCACCCTGCCCCAAATGACTTTATTGTCAACATAAAAAAAGGAACAAAATATAAACCAAAACCAAACCAAACAAAAAAACCAAACCAAAACAAACCCCCAAAGCAAAAAAAAAAAAAACAAACCACCAAACCCCAAGGGATGCAAGCAGTGTCAATCAGTTTGAAACTTAATTCTTTTATCCAGTCAGTGAATATGAGATGGCAAAGAAAATTATAGTAACCAAAAATACTGTTTGTTTTGTATTTAACTTAAACTTTGATTCCTCCATTTATTTGTTGCTTGCTGGTTGCATTTGGTCCCACCAGCTGACTCTGGTGGTCCTGCAGAACATTTGTTCCCAGGTTTTTAAGGTGAAGATTTGCTATTAAATCAGTTGTTATAATTTTGGTTAATTTGAAGCATCTTAGGTATGTGTGAAGCATTTTCGGTCTGTTTTAAGCATCTGTGGTCTGTTTGCCAGATTTTGGCAAAATACTTGATCATTAATAGTAACCTCAGTCCCATAAATTCATGTCACATGGGTTAACTCTCAGTAAGTATATATGCTTTATATATTTCATGTTTTCACCTGTAGTACTCATTTCATTTGGTCTAGTTGTGTAACTATTGCATAACTTGGTGTCAGAGTCCATGGACATTCGGAAGTGGTTTAATTCAATGACTTGAGTCGCCTACACTCAGAGAGTATATTCAATGTGCCAGAGAGTGAAATCTGCCATAGAAGTATTAAGAGTGTGGGATGTTTAAAGCATTTTAGGCAATTTTGAGATTCAGCAAGCCCTAAGATGGTTTTAAATTGCACGTGCAGATGCAGGTATTTGGGTTTTGGCCTGTATCATATTCACACCAGTCCTGACTTAATACAGCTGCTAATGAAGGATGTGTGCTTGGTACAATATTAGGGCAGTTTCATCTGCTCAATTTCCCAGATAGAAAGAAGCATTCTGAAGAAACAGGCTAATAAATCTTGAGTGATTCCTTTAGCCAACTGTTTCAGAGCTTATGTTTTCACAAAAATTATGTTGCTAGAGAAGAACAGCACAGACTCTTGTAAATATTTAAGTTGTAGTTAATTTTGCTGTAGTGTGTATGAGCTGTAGGTGTCTTGGTGGATGATCCAGGTGAAAAAATACACTGAATGGTGGGCTGTCTGGTGAAAGCAGGTGCATGATAATGTACATTAAGATGTATTTGAAATGCAGTTCCTTACACAAAGCTGCAATGAAGCATCTGGATCCCTTGTCTGGTAAAGACACCTTTCCAGCAACTGAGGGAAGTCCTTGCTTTCCTAAAGGAGTCTACAGGAGCGTGTGGCACTCAATTTTTTGGATTAACTTAACTTGTTAGATGGGGAAATGGAAGACCTAGATTCTGTTCTGTCCTCAACTCAACGTCTGCAAGTTAGTTACTCAGGAGAGCATCTTGGCTATAAATGCCCTAGACAGGACTTCTTCCCAATTTTCCCAAGCTGTGCCACTATGGAGAAATATGAATTTGTAGCTTGTGGGTTAGGCACTGGCTAACTATACTCTCTTGGGTATACAAGTCCTGTTTTAGGTAAATTAGAAAGTGGTAGAAATTCTTTGCCTTCAGGCAAGCTTTCGTATTTGCAGGATTAATGTTCTGTCAGGTCATAAATAGAAGGTGTAAACCACTCAGTTCTTGTCATAGCATTTGTTTTCTTTGGGGTGTTCCCACTAAGTTACTTCCTAATAGATCTGATGCTGTTGGTTTGTTAGGAATGCCAGGGTTGGCACTTGGATGGCATGTGCTGCAGCTTAGCCCTTAGGCTTTAGAAAGAGGTTTCTCAATGTTGAGAACATATAAAGGCAAAAAATGAAAACTTGCAGGGACTTAATATTTCAGATCTAAATGGAGATGTCTAGTAGTGTCATGTGGATGCATGGGTATTTGTTTGGTTTGGTGATGGGGTTTTTTTGGTGGTGTAATTTAGACTTTAAGTATTGGTGTTCTGCCAGTCTGGCCCTAAATAGGTTTGTGGTGTTACAGTGCTGCACTTATTGTTAGTTTTTGGACTTAGGCAGTTTGGCTAAAGCACACTTTGCTCTAAGCAGTACCTCTTGGAGATGGGCTCTGCTGACTCAGACTGCTTGCAAAAAGCATTTTTTCTGGGGCCTTTGAGTATAGGTTTCTCCTGTGATAAAGCTGATAGTTCTTGTCCCATGAGTGGGCTGCCCTGTAAAAGAATATTATAAGAAATTTCCTAAAGATTTTAAGCTATGCACTGGCCTTTAGTTCTGTTCTTTCTCTTTGTTTTTTGTTTGCTTGGGGTTTTTTAAAATTTGTTTATATTTTTTTTAATAATTTGGTTTAAAGCATAGCTTTATGAACAGTTGCTGAAACATATGGTGACTTCTGTTACAATAAAGTGTTTCTGAAAGTATGAAGCTGTACTACAGTAACAAGAATGAAAGATGAGGGGAGAGCAGGCATTTTTACAGTTTTTGTCACTGTAGAACACTGGAATTCTTACTGTATCTTTGAATGTCATTGCTTTGACTGTATCTGATCACTGACTAGGCAGATTTTGTTGGTAGGCATTACAGTTACTGAAACAGACTGTGTTTTAATTAATAGAGATGAGCCTTATGATGTTTAAGAAATCTCAGTGTAATGTATAAATTAATCAAGTAGGAATACTGAAGCCTTTAAAAAAATATTCTCCTGGACAACAGATTTCAAAAAAATACCCAAAGAGAACCAACAACAAAAGATCTTTCATGACTAGGTGTTGTTCTGTCTTACTTGATTGACTCTCATTGTGAGTTGCTTCTTTGAGAAGTCAGGCGCAGCTGTAGCCAGCAGTCAGCCTTCCTATGTCTGACATATGTGTGCCTTGGGTGCTTCCTGTGTGCCTGACAGCCTGTCAAGGTCAGCCTTTTGCTTATTTGTAATTTTAATATGTTCCCAGATGTGAAGTGTTCATTTGGACTGAATCTTGTGACATTACCTTAGCACTAAGAGGGTCTTTCTGAGCACTGTTGTGTGTTAGGGTATCCTTAACATGCTCTGGGTGGTCATTCTGGAACTCCCTTGGAACTCGGGGCTAAGATGGCCTTAGTTCTTTCATTGTACTGTGAGGACTGCTTTGAAATACTGATACAAAAAAAAAGTTTTTACAATTTGGTATTAAATTCACAGATCTGAAGTACTTCAAAATCCTCATACCTTTGTGACTAGCTGACTTGCTGGAAGGCTAAGCCACCTTAGCCTTTGACACACTTACACCTCACAGTATGTATATCTCTTACCTGTTAAGAATTGTATGATGAGTCTTCTTCAAAATGCCAAAGCATGTCTCATGAGAGCATATAGAAATACCAAGGGTATGTTTCAGAAATGCATTACAATTTGAACTCTAGACTAGTCATGTGAAGTGACCTTCTGATTCTTTTGGAGGAGGAGGAAGAAAAAATTCTAACTGAACCCGCTCCTCCCCTTTCCCACCTTCAGCTTCCTTTGAAATGACAAGTAACTCAGTTATGCTTGTGAAAGAAAAGCTTTAATCTTCCCCAGAAACACCACTGCTCTCCTCAGTGTAAATGCTTACTCTTCACTTAGTAAATACTGCTTGCCCTGGAAACCGTATTGGTAGTTCAAAAATAGCAGTGTAACAGTGCGTGAATTAGTGTTTGTCATTCTTATGCCCTCTGTCCCACTTTTATGGAAATGGTTAGGACAAAGAAATAAAATAAAATAAACCTTTAAAATGGCAAGGCCTGAGGGGCAGGCTGACTTGCCGGTTCAGGCCACAGTTCCATTTCTTGGCTGTTCTTGAAAAATTCTGATCCCGGAGCTAAGAGCTATCTCTTTCACTGAGATCTAAAAGGACAACAATGTCTTTAAAAGCTGTAGTTGGTGTAAGGTAGGATGAGGCTTCTTACAGGCGCTAGGAAAAAAAAAAAGGTGATTTTAAAATTGTTTTTCATTTATTTATTTTTTTTTTTAACTGGGGCATATTTTGCTCTAAATCTCTGTATCAGAATCCTACCTGTTTTTTTTCTAGGCAGTCTTCTGTTAGAAGCTCATGATGAATAGTCCTACACTTCCATTTAAAATGCATTAGTATCATTTTATGTAAATAGACATTGTATCCAGAGCTAGAAAGCTTGTGACTTGTTGTGATTTACATGTGTTCTTTACAATATGGTTTAATTTTAAACAGATTATGAAACCTAGACCTAAATATGAACATTTTTAAAACAAAGTAAGGTTTTATACACTTTTGTGTTTATTTTTAGAAAAGGGTTTAATAGCTTATTCCAAGATTTGATTAGTGTGATGAACATAGTTTTCTTCCATATATGTTAAAAAACACGTTAAAGCAGGTACAATGTAAGCAGCTGAATTGAAAAGTGACAGTTTTTTAATAAGTTAGTTTTGCAGTTGCAATTTTCATATAAATTTAGCAGCACATTTTTTTATCCAGCTTCATTTAAAATTGTTAGCCCGGAAGCAAATTATTTAAAATTTTAGGATAAACTGGATTTAAACTGGATTTAACTGCATTAACAAAGATATGTTTATTTTTTGGATTTTTTTTCTTCTAAATTAAAATCATGACAGCTAAAAGAGAAATGGGGAGGATACTTTGATTTCTGAAAGGGTGAAAGAACATCTTACTGGAACCTTATGTAAATAGTTATGGATCCTTTCAGCAAGATAAAGTTATATGACTCGGCATTATGTTGCCACAACAAAACTTAAATGTAGTCCTTCTCTTTAACAACAGTATTAATAGGGAATAGTACCTCTAAAGTTCTTGGAACTGAAAAACTCTTTAAAGAACTTAAATATAAATATATTGTTGGACATGAAGAGTAACTGGTATAAGCTACTTTATCAGAGCTAACAAACTTGGAAGGCTGATTTTTTGCTTATCTTCTTGGTTGGAGTCAGGAAAGTACTGCAGAAGTTAGGGAAAAAACCACAGGCCAACAAAAACTCCAAACCAAGTAAAAAAAAAAGTTCAGCTTTGCAGCATGCTAAAATTGTGAATGACTCTGCAAACTTTTTAGCTATATAATTATAAAATATGAACATTTTCTACTTTCAACTATAGAATTGTAAAATTTGCATGTCTTATCCTGTTTTACCAATTTGACTCATAGCTTGGGTTGGCTTCTCTAATGTAGTCTCAAATTTGATGGTTCAGTGCTTGTTTTCAGAAAGGTGAAAATACTGAGCTGTGGTTGAGAGAGCTGGTTGGGATTTCTTAGCAAGACATGAAGACCAGGTATTTAGCATGACTGACTTTATGTAATTGTTTTACCACAAATTCAAGAGAAAATACCCCATAGGGGGACATTTACCACAGCTTGTTTATGTAGTTTTCAAAGAAACGTGCATAATGCCTCTCTCAGTGCTATATAGTTTTTAGAGAAAGGGTTGTATATTGGTACTTTAAAAATCAGTTAATTGTAAATAAATTTTTTAATTTCTATACATCAATGTCAGGTACATGAAGTGAGACAGTTATGTAAATAAGTTTTGCTAGACGTTCTTGAAAAGCTGTAGTGGTTATGTCTGGTTACTCCTGAAATACTGTTTGTGAAGAAGAAAAGTTTTACTTCACTGGGAGATCTCTATGTGTTTACTTGAGAAGATAACACTCCAGCATCTGCCTTCTCTTAAAGGGTTGTAAAATGACTATATTTCTAACAGTTACCACTGCAAGAGTTAGGTAGAACAAAGGTCTGTTGGAAGAATCTTGGGATGATGCAGGACTGCTCATTAGGACATTATTTACTTCTAGCTCTGCTGTGGTAGCTTTCATTTGACTGCATTCTAACTTCTTATGCAGTGAAGAATGCTTTCATATGATCAAGAGAATATAACTTGTTTGTGAATACTCAGAAAAATATTTTTAGTTCTCTTGATTTCCTGGCCAGTCTTGAAGTTAAGATCCAAGCTCTTACAATTGTACTACACGAAAGGAAAAACCCTGATTTGTATTGGTCTTTAGTTTTCTTTTTCAGGTTGCTTCTTTGTTGAGAAGCCTTGGGCTGAAGAAACAAAAAGTGGGTTTGATAGGGTTGTTTTGAAGGTGATCTCTGAAATTCTTTTATTTAATTTGATTGCCTTTGAAAACAGTTGGAACAGTAGAATCAGCAAGCAGATACTAACCTACATTGTACTGTCATGCTCATTTGGTTGTGTGATGATTATAGTTGTATCTCTCTAAATGCTGCTTTTATTTCAAATGATGTAGTAGTGAAACAGATTATACTTAGATATGCTGGCATAAAATCAGGAAATGGGGTGATACATAATTTAACAAAGCAATAATTGTATTTAAAACATTAAACTTGTTTTTGGAACTGAAAATGGGTATTGCCATGCATCCAGTGAGAAAGCTCTGAAGCAAGTGAGTACGTTCATTCTAATTTTGTTTTACATTCACTACGTGAAGTTACCATGGTGAATATATGCCTTTTCAAAGACAGATAAAAGTAAAGGTGTGTAAATGCAGATAAAGTTTTTACATTATATATTAAATATATCTTTAAAAACTCAACCAAAACACAGAAACACAAAAAAACCCTCAACTCTAAAATCATCTCAGACAATGATGTAAAGGCTGAAAGTTATGACTACACAGAAATTAAGGAATAAGATGGCTGAAGATAATGTTCAAGTGTTTTGTCCCCAAGTCTGTAGCTAACTGATTGTCTAATGTGAAGTTGTCTGGTGCTATTCCTGGTTCCATGCGTTTCTTTCTAAGTCCTTAATTACTTTCCTACGATGTATGGTAGTTGCATTGCATGATTCTTTTTTAAGTTTATACATTTTCTCCAACTTTTAAACCATGTATCTTTTGAAAAATTTTAATAGAAACGCTATCTCTGCTTCTGAGAGCTTTGGATATGTTTTATATTGATTTGGAGCTAATAGCATAAGCAGTGACAGAAGTTGTCATGGACAGAACTTGACCACAAAAAGGTCAAGTTGAAGCAAGCTACAAGAATTTTCCTGATTTCTATAATGGAAATTGTAGAGGGTGTAATATTGATCCTATCAGTGGAGAGTCTGCAGTACAGCTGAGGAATCAGACTGTCTGGATGCAGTGATGTGTTGGTTGTCTCCTTGCCCAGTCTCTCTGCCCTCTTTATGCGTTTTATGTTTTTATAGAAATCAGTCAAAAATATTAGAAACTCCATGGAGGTCGTAGTAGGAATGTATTTCATAATAGCAATGATGTCTAGTTTTTGTGAATTTGGACACACACATTCCCTGTTAATGACTGTTTAAATGTTATAGTGTGGTTAAATCCTTGTTTCATTTAGAATTTACTGTCAGTGTTATGGCATCAACTGATTCAGGTCAAAAGGGTTTCTTCCTGCAAGTTGTCAATCAAGCAGAGACTACTGAGTTGCAATTGGATTTTTCTGTGTGATCTTGCTCCTTCAGAGAGCTGGTTGTTGACTGTCCTTTATTTTTAGCTTTAAGTGGTCACTTCATTACAGGCAGTTCCTATGCTATGGTTACTTATGTGTGTGTATCTTAATGTTTTTCCTTCCCCATCTTCTGAAGTCTGCTCTTCCACTGATCTATGTGGTGTGGTTTCTTATTTTCTAATTCTACTTCTGCTTTCAATGCAAACTGGCAAACTCTTAAAGCCATAATAGCATTATCATGCCACTTACAACATTGTTTCCTTTCCTTTAAACAGTAAACCTATCAGGCCTACCTAGGTCTTGGTTAGCAACTACTTGATTAGTTTTAGGCTAAATGACATACCAAAAGATTGGAAGCCCCTGTCAAAAGAACAGTGTGAAACATCAGGTTCCATTTAGAACACCTCAGCAGGATGCTCTGTGTGTGGATTTTCAGCCACACAACGTGATTTTTTTGGACTAATATCCAAAAGTCACGTCTCTTGCTTATATGAACATTGTATTGTAATTTCTAGTGGGAACTAGAGATGTGAAAACAGTATTTCTTATGCTGTGGCCTTCACAAAGTCTTTCAAATTCAGTGGAATTATGTGGGATTGTATTTTTAGGTCAGGTTTTGTAGTTGTGTGAAATACAGAATGACCTAAGCAAGGTTATGAATGCATTATTTTGTTTCAGTTTGTCTGTAGTCCTACTGAAATGGTTTGAAATTTTTGAGAGTCCAGCTTTGAGTAGCACATAAGAGCACATCCTGAGAAACAGATTCTGGAGAACAAAACTGGCATAATGCTCTAATAGTTCAAATAAGAGAAGCCAGTACTGAGTTTGCAGGGTGTATATTAAGAAAAATCTTTAACAACAACAACAACAAACTGTAAATAATTTTATATATAGCCTTTATAAAACTTCAGGCATCCTCGGGGTGGGTGACCTATCAGACCTTTTGACTGATAGGTTTATTTTTCAAGACATATGCAGCATTCCTGAATGAATAACTGATTTGGCTGGTAGGAAGATAAAAAACGTTTTTAGTAAATATGTTAATCTTAATTTAATTACTTCTTGTCTTCTTCCTATCATTTAATCTCTTGTTACTGCTCTGGAAGCAGTGTAGAAGATCTACTTTTAAAAATTTTTATTTTTATAAACTGGCTTAAAAAGTAAGCCTGCTTTCTACTCCTCCAAATGAGTAGCAGCCTCCTTTAACTTTGCAGAAAGTCTATAGATATTTTTTGGCTTATGGAAGCATGCAGTCATTGAAGATAGTACCTTAAAGCAAAGGAGAGTAGAAACCTGCAAAGGAACTTCCAGATACTTGGAGGCTGACTTGACTTGAACAGTTATGATGTAGTTTCATCACTTACAAAAGAGGTTTTAATAACAATGAGTGCTGCTTTTTTGCTAGTTTTAGAAATTTGTTCTAGCATACCATTATTGTGATCATTAGAGTCTGAATTTTAGTTTTAAAGTTTGAATGTTGCTTGTAACTAAAATTTATTTGTTACTATGCATGCAAGTAGAGAAGTTCTCATCATCTTTGAGGTCTTTAAGTACAGCAGTTCTTTTCCTGCCAAAGGTCTTTTAGTAAAGTCATACAAAATAGTCCTCTTTCCTTTGTGTTCATATAAAGAAGCTGAGCTCTTTAGTTTTGTGTTATGATGGGTGGCTCTGTAGCTATTCCTCTTAGAATTTACTTATTTTGAACATTAGAAGCAAAAAAAACATATACTGCTTTGGAAGATTTTGTTCTTAGCGTTGTCTATTTGTCTAGCACATACACACTTTCTTTTCTGGATGCACTTCTGGTCTGGTTTTGAATTGCAGTTTTCTTTTTGTTGCTGCATTATATGTGATATATTACAAAGAATACACAGTGATCTCTTTTCCTGTGTTTCCAACTAATTGCTTCAGTTCGTTAACATGAAGGATGTTAAGGATGATTGTAACTCAGGCTAGTAGAGGCTTTAGTTCACTTATTTTTTGGATTTTTAAGATTTTTTTTTTTAAACTGTGCTGATGACTTTTCTTGGATGATGTTATAGCAATGTGTACTGTTATTTTATGTAGACTGAATTTCTTTTTTTTTTTTTTTCTGGCAGTAAATGTGTTAGTAAGTTATTTATAATAATCTTACTAGGTTCATGCTCTGTTGCATTATGTCCTGTTGGCTTTTAATTGCTTCAGTTGATATCATTTGTGCTGTCCTAAATCTGTTCTCAGTGGATGATTGCCTCATGTTCATTTCATCAAAGGTATTTTTTCTTTAGTCAATAACAGAAAGGCCTGACTTGAGAAACTTCAGTGATAACATCCTTTTAGCTCTGTATGTCTTTCCAAAATCATAACAGTAACTGTTATCCTTTCTTTACAAAAGATATACTCTTTACCTACTCTGCATTTCTCCTACCAATCACAATCATTTGAATTAAGTTTAAATATCATATTATGCCTTTGAAGTCTAGCTAGGTTGAATGAGTTGTATTTTCTTTGCATTAAAAAATCAGTTGTTTTTCTGAAAAAAGTCTGTTAAGTTTCTCTGGTACTCTCTCCTTATTAATTTTCATCTTATTTGATTTATTTACTTTCTTTTTCTCTTAGGTCTTACACTCTTCTTGAAAAGTAGGGTTTAGCTGTTTCATACTATCTACTGATAACTGGTCAAAAAGATTTATTAATGAGCTCATTAAGTAGGTGTTATTATTCTGTTTTCATACAACAAATAATTTTTATGCATTTAAGACATTGCGTTGTGTACAAGCTAGATGGCTTTATTCTCCCTGGTTTGGGGCAAATGATAAGCTGTCCTCAAAACTGAGAGGAAGAGAGTCTTCCATTTTTCATTCTCTTATTTCATCAACATTCTTCCCTTTGGGATATACCAATGTCCACATGTTTCCTTGCTAGTTAAAATATGGGCAAATTGGACTCTTAATTCTTGGAGCTGAGACTAAAAATAATCCTTACTTGGTCCTCATTGTATAGTATCACTGGTTCTTCCCCCTTTGTAGCTGAAAAATCCTTGCTTTGCCACCAGGAGTGTCTTAACACGTTCACTTTTCACGGCCTTTTGTTGTGACACAGCCTTTGTTTGAGCACTGAACCAGGATGCCAAGAGCAACTGGGGCCTCCCCATCCCTGGAAGTGTTCAGGGCCAGGTTGCACGGAGCTCTGAGCAACCCGGTCTAGAAGGTATCCCTGCCCATGGCAGGAGGTTGGAACTATGTGATCTTAAGGGTCTTTTCCAACCTAAAGAATTCTGTGATTCTGTGACAGCTCTTAATTAACCAGTGCTTTTTCTATGCTCATGAGCAGTCTCTTCCCTTCACAGTTGATATCCTTATATGCAGCAGGGAAAGGTTCCAGACAGAATAAGCACTTAATATCTTCTTGGGATACAGTCTTTATGTAATTCTTGCATCTTTGATTTAAAATGGATGGAGAGGGGAAGGTAGCGTCCTTCTAGCTGAAATTCTTTATCTAGCCTGCTGAAGTAACAGCTTCATTGATTTACTACAGCTTCCCTTTTTGCAACCTAAGGGAGCAAATGACTAGCTCCTCTGTGTTAGCTTTATTATGAAAAAAGTTCTATTGTAAGTTGTCACTTAGTAATCATGAAATAGTTTTATTGAAAAGAAAATTCTGCTGGGTAGTGCACTCTGGTTGACTTCGTTCTTTAATTTAGAATAGCAATTTTATCTTGGAAGGTTATCCTCAACAGTAGGTTTTTTTTTCTTATAAGAATCTTTATTTCCAGGTATTTGTACTTCAGACTTGAAGGGTTGTACTGAAAGGTCTTAGAGCTGCCCCTTCCAGAAGCACTTTTTAAAACAAGATTCTGGGCACGTTTAGATTAAAACTATTTGCACTGTATTTGTCCCCAAATAGTAGAACACTTTTCCTTTACATAAGAAGGGAATGTTTTCCAATTAACACTCTAATTTCCAGGGGTTTCTTGAAAATGGTCCATCCAAACCATTTCTTGATGGAAAGGAGTAAAAAGCTCATCATTAGTTTCTCATTTTCCCCCTCACCATAATTAGCAAATAGTTCTTCCCACATGTATTGTTTTCCTTGTAGAACAAAAGGTATTCACAACTTAGGCTGAACCCTCAAATTCTATTTATGAAGGACTTGAACATTAGGAAGCTTGACACTGATGTTTCCTTTGTTGGTGAAAGGGTAAGGGAACAGAAATCTCTATGTATAAAATACTTCTTTTGCAAGTTTTAACTGTATTTCTGCAAAGCTTATTATTGTGGTGAAATTCTGTCTGCTTTCCACCTGCTTTCCCAAACTGTCTCCATTTAATACAGCGAGGTTTCTATACTGCAAGAAGCAGCACAAAGTTATAACTTTGCTGTGGTAGTTGGATCTCGCTTAGACTAAATTAATTCTGCATTCCTGACTGTTGTGATGTTAGTGTCACTTGCTTGAAATTCTGTTTTTATTTTCCATCTCTTTCTGTGAGATACCTCTGTTCATTTCTTCTGGAGTAATGGGCAAAGTAGAACGTAAAACTTGCATTGGTTTATGCTTTTCTTTGGCTAGTCCAGAAACTCACTTGACTTTTAGGGAAATTATCTGTAGTAAGAAAGACCTGAAAGCAGCAGATGTAGCAGCCTCTCTCCCTGGGGGGATATGTAGGGGTGTGGATGTATTGTAAGACTCTGGGGAAAAGACTTAGAATTCTTGGCTTTGTCTCAGCCTGTAAGAGAGTGAAACCACTACCTAACTCACAGGATTTTTGAGGCTCAATTTGTTAACTTTTAAAAGTAGTGCTAATGGCCTCTGGAAGGTGCTGCAGAAGTGCACAGGGTTACTGTCTGAGGGCTGAATATCATTGTTTTTTGTTTTGTTTTGTTTTTTTCTTCCCCTTTCCTGGTAATATATAGGCCTACCACAGTTAGGGAAAGACTTTTGTTTGGTGTCTCTTTAAAGAAAATGCAAAAGTGCTTTGCTGGGGAGAATAGAAAGGGGCTTTCTGAAGAGGTGCTGAAGACATGAAAATTCAGAGTGGTGATTGGTCACCTCTGCTTGATTGACAGGTTGCAGGGAAAAACAAAAACCCATTTGTTCTGGCTTAATGGAACTGGAAAACAGAAAATGAGTATCAGGTAAAAATTCCTTTTTTAAAATCTTTGCAGTTCTCCTATAAAAGGTGGAGTTTTTGCGCAAATTTGCTCCTTCCCCACTCCAATAAATTAGGAGTAGGAATTGCAGAAACAGGTGGTTGCTAAGCTGTGTAATGTGGGTTGTCTATGTCAGTGTGTTTGGCAGGGGGCAGGTGTTGTGGAACACCACAGCAGCCTCTGCTACTGGGGTAGCTTAGCAAGAAGGCAGAGGATGGAAAGGGTGTAGTGACTAAGCCCTGAACTGGGCCCAGCTCTCTGGTTAGGCTCATGAGCAGGACGTTCAAGGGGAAGCTTTTATTTTCACTTCCTATCCTGTGCCTGCTTTGTGGATAAAGTCTGTCAGTTTCTACTGCTATCAATTTGGGATCTTTCATGAGCATTATTACAAAATTCACTGGAAAGTGAATAGCTAAAAAAGTAAGCTTTGTCTTAAAGTAACTTCCATCTAGCAGTATACTGTCATACAGATTTTATAATAAATTTCAATGTCAGCACCACAGTTTTGAGAATCATAATTGAAAATTATTAACGTCTGTTAATTATGTTGTATGTTGATGTATTTCAGATTGAAGGACAAGGACATGGTGCAGTTTTTGACTGCAAGTGCTCTCCTGATGGACAGCATTTTGCATGTACTGATTCTCACGGTCACCTTCTGATTTTTGGCTTTGGTTCCAGTAGCAAATACGACAAGGTACAGTGCAAGATGTTAATCAAAATGTTTGTTTGTGTTGAATGCATTTGTGCAAACTTTTCTTCAGAGCTTCATTTCGGGAGGGCATGTCTTGACGCAATTTTGAGCTATTAATATGGAATGTTTTGGATGCCTGTTGTTGACAATGAGATTTCTTTCACTTTCTTTTTTTAAATTATGGAAACATTCTGTTAAGCTACTGTTTAGATGAGAAGTTCAAAATTACAATAATAATTTCAAAACAGATTTCAAAATTAACCAGTCTATTCTCTTAAGTTACAAAGTTACAAATATCTACTAATGGATCCACATGGATAATGGGAATAAGCTGCAGTGGAACTGATAATAGTTACATGTTTTACTTGAATTCTTTTTTTCTGGTTCCTAAATAAGCCTCCCCCCAAAATGGGTGTGTAATAGAACTAATTCCTGCTATCTATATTTGAATATTGCATAGCCTGTGAGAGAATTATTTACAAAAAAATACACTATGTTTTAGTGATGCAACTTTGTTAATGAGGTACCATCATGGATGCCTTTATGCTTATGCAGCAATATTCCACCATCAATGTGATTAAAATATTATACCTTTATTCTAATGTCATAGTCTACATTGTGTATTCTGAGTGTGGGTGTCCTGCCACAGACCCTCATGACTGTAAAGATATGTGGTGTTATTTTTTTTCCTTTGTGGAGGAATGTGCTCTGGGAACCATACAGGTTTGGAGAATCCACAAGATCTTAGTTCTTCTTTTACCACCCAGGAAAGAAATGAGGTGTGTCTCTTCTCCTTTTTCCTAAGACTTATGTAGACCTATCTGCTCCATTTTCATCTCTGCTTCTGACCGCTGACACTTGAATGCTGTTGGTGAAGTGCTCTTTTTTTGGATCTTTTGACTCAGGCTGGTTTTGAAAGCGTATTGGCAAACAGCAGTGCAGAGGGACCTGAAGGAGGGAGAGCAAAAGGAATTTTAATCTTTGTCTTGTAAGCTACTGGATTTCTTTCTGTAGTCTTACAGAAGGATTTGCATTTGGGGATTTATTTTTTCTCCTTGTTTCTCAATTATGATTTGAAGTCCTCAGTACTAAGCTGCTGTTGGTATCCCTCAGTTATTACTATCTGTGCATTTCCCCTTCCATTCCAAATAAAACAAAGAAGTAGACACATCACAAGCAAGGAAAATCAGGATTATCAGATAATTTTCTTTGTGTTTCAAGATTCTTACTGTTCCAAACTTTAAAACCTGTTGTAATAGGAACATTTTTCTTACCATGTCCATGGATTCATGTTTCAGGTTTCTTTTTCTCTTCAATTATTTTGAAACTATGTAGTTCTCTGCTACTTTGAAATACTGGAAATTAATTTGAAACTGTGAGTCTTTTGGTCTTTGCTGTGATAGATGAGAATTTTCCCTTATATTGCCATTTGAGAATTTACCTGTGAGGGATTAAATCTGTCTGTAGAATGAATACAGTTGCTTTCCCCTGCTTGAATTCTATAGACGCTTGGCTGTCTTGGCGTTTTTGCTGCAGCCCCTGAGAAAAGATTGTTTTAAATTTTACACTTATTGAATAATTTAAAATAACCCTCTACAGCTGTTGCTTTGCCAGTGTTAACTCTTGGCATTCTTGATCATAGAAGAAATGGGAGCAAATAGGACTTATATTTGTTAGCGCTTTAATCTCAGTCTTCCACTCACAGAAAACTCAGCTTGGAAGTGTCTGGTGTCTTCCGTGTGTGGTTTCATCAACTTAGTTTTTGTCTGACCTGGTTTATGGGAAAATGTAACTACAGGTAGGTAGGTGCTGGAGATGGCAGGGTTTTTTTCTCTTTCTCCCCTCAGATACTGGGGAGGGTTCCAGCCATCTTGTCAAACTATTTTCTAGTTGGATATGTGTTTTTTGGCCTTTAAAGGATTTCCATCTCTCTGGGGAAATGAATTTTACAGAAGAAAGAAGCTTGGTAACCTGTCCGCTGTTCCTGTATTTTTGAATTGACAGTGATTATAGCTGTGATAGTGTTAGCTCTACTGAGAGAACAAGCTCTTGTTTTCTTACATCTTTGTTTTTTCATGTTATGTTTAGATAGTATCTACATTTCCTAGTTGAATGGAACCAATGCCTGGGCTTTCTTTCCCTCGCAGTGTGATCTTGGCCACAATGAAGATGACTGGGGTGGGGAGTTTGTTTTTTGTTTAGGCTTTATGGGTTTTGTGTGGTTGTTGGTTTTTTTTTGGTTTTTGTTTTGTTTTGTTTTGTTTTTTGGTTTTTTTTGTTTTATTTTTTGATGATACATATTTTTGTGAAGCAATTCTTTTGTGGGGGAAAATAAAAAGAATACATACATATGCTGCTTGTTTGGGGTTCCTTGAGCCAATCTTAACTGAAATGTGAGTGTGTCATCACCAGAATTGAGCCGAGTTCACTGTCAACAGAGCATGTACACTTCAGAAGTTCTTGATTAGGTGGAAACCTGTCAAGGAATGCCTAGCAGTTCTAAAGTGTAAGCTCTGCACAAAGCGCATCAGATGCCTGAGGGCATTGTTCAAATGCTTTTTGACCTCAGGCAGGCTTGGTGCCATGACCACTTTCCTGGGGAGCCTGATCTCTGAGCTTTCTAAGGCATTTGTTCCTGCAGACTGCCCAAACCACAATACTTAGCTACAAGTTGACAGTTCATGTATGATGGATTGGTGCAGTACTGGGGAAAACCTCTTTGTGTAACTGCCCATTTGGAGAAACTGAGCATTTTGAATGTGAATTTCTTTGAATATGTGATTGGAGGAGAATCTGTCTATAGAGCTCAGACCTTGTGGAAAGCTTTTGTGCGCATGCCCAAGCTGGGTTTGTGAAGTTATATGAATAGAAGACGCATGTGCAAATGGTGATGTGATATCATCTTATTGTCATGAATTTGATCTCTAATAATATAGAAGCAAATAAGTCTCGTTAGTACTTCTGGCTGGTTTTCTGATGGAATGTCTAATTCTTCTGATTTTTCTCAGGATATTTTCCTGGATTCCAGTAGGGGTGTTCTGAGCCTGTGTTCTCCAAGAAACGCCACATTATCTTATGGAGTGGAAAACTGTAATTTACCCTCTCTGTTATGCTTGATTGCAATATAGGGTACACAGAAGTGCAATTGCAACAAAGTCCCTTGTGATCTTCTACTGGGTCTTCCCTTTGCTCACAAAACCCGGGGTGCTAACTACACTGTACTGCCAGGACACAACATAATAAAACTCACAGACTGTATGACCTTGCCATTGGAAAGTCTTTTTCTCTCAGTGTGGGAAGTACCTCATAGGAGCACTTATACTAGGTGTAAGTAATGTGTATTCTATTACGGTTTTTGGAGACATTGTAAGTCCTCGTAGGGAACCTGTCTCTATCATGTTGAACTATTGTGGGATGAAGAAACAAAGGTGTTAATCAGGCCTTGATTCTATTAGTCAGACACATGAAAGCATTTCTGTCTTTCTCATTTAAGAGAAACAAAGTTAACAAAGAATCTGGCAGCAAGATTTCATCCAGCCAGCTTTTTACTGCAGTGGGGTATCACCTTGTCCATATGCATTTTGTAAGAGTATAGTCTTTTGAATCTCTGAAGTGAATCCTTTTTCATTGCATCTTTCTTTGTATCTTTTCAATTTCTTTCTGTTATTTTTCTGAGTTTTTATGAGGTCTAGATCCCATGATTCCTATGATTTTTTCACTATTATTTTTTTTAATCCATTTCATATGGATGCACTTTCTGATTATGTAATTGACAAATGTCTTTTGCCATCTTTGTTTCCTGGTCTTCTTGCTTCCAGGATGGGAGACATTTTTCATTGAGAGACCGGACCTCTGAGTAGCTGCTATAATCTCTGCCTTACTGATTTCTACGTAACAAGTTACTGGAAGCTATGTTGTGGATTAGTCATGATAGAGCATACTCTCTAGAAGTCAGGATGTTCTTTGACAACTTGGGCATTCCTCTCTCCATGCTCCAAAGGTTTTTTTGAGATATCTATGCATTGAGTCAATCATTTAATTGTTTTATACTGCACTGCAAATCTTAATTTGTGTGAATGAGGATTTTATGATTTGATTTTCACTTGTTCATGGTTCAACTGAATACATGAGCTGCTGCAGAGTTTGCTTACCAGTAGGTGGTCTTGGGATGTGTAGTATATGCATCAGCTTCTCTTCTTTTCACTTTTTCTTTTCTCCTTGTGCTTATCTTTCTTATTACACAATACTGAGATACATTGCCGGTGAGGGATGGAGCATATATCCTTTTATATTTATTTGGACAAAAGAATTCTTCAGTCTTGAGGGTCTGTGGAAAGTCACCTTTAACAAATTAGGAGCAGGTGGACAGAAAAATTCAATTTTTATCTTGGCTTTATTTTATTGTCTGAAACTTTTTAATATCGAGCATTATAGTAAGGATATATATATATATTTTGATGGTGTTAATATATTTGGCAATGCCCTGATATAATAAATATTTTCCCTAGTCTTCTGCCTGCACCATATCTCAAGTCTGTGACACAATTTTTTATTATCAGAAAATTTATTCATATATTCAGACTACAGAAGAAAATTTATATACTAATACATTAATATGCTGTATTTGGTCAGATGTCTTCTAGTAGTTAAATATTACCACATGCCCCTATTCTTTAAATGCTTCCCACACTCAAACGTGGATTATTCTCTTTGCAGCATAATATACAAACGAATACTTTGAAACAAAATAATAATGGAGTCACAAAATGTTCCCCTTTAAACTGAAATAAACACATCAGCTTACAGCCCTGTTTTTTGCCAAAGTGACCATGAGTACCGCTGTTAAAAATACTTTTGGCAGTTCTCTTCTGTATGCTTTTGTAATAGGTTCTTTAAAAAAATTACAAAATGACTTTGTTTACAGATAGCAGATCAGATGTTCTTTCATAGTGATTATCGGCCCCTTATCCGTGATGCCAACAACTTTGTCCTGGATGAACAGACACAGCAGGCTCCACACCTTATGCCTCCCCCATTTTTGGTTGATGTGGATGGCAACCCTCATCCTGCAAGGTATCAGAGACTAGTTCCTGGTCGTGAGAACTGCAGGGAGGAACAGCTTATTCCTCAGATGGGAGTGACATCTTCAGGTATGGAAAATTTCACTTCACTGAACAGTAGTCTATCTAGTTACCTTCAGTTGTTCTACACTTTCACTTTGTCCTTTTTCTTCATTTATGGGCATAGTAGTTCATGTAGTGTGGAAGAATTACCATGTCTTTGGCACTGATTGCTTGTGACAATTTCATTTACAGTATTGGCATCAATCAAATAGGCACTAGTTGATGCTATAACACCAGTTAGCTCAGAGTTTGTTTCATTACTGACACAATGTATAATGCTGTGGGAGCTCTCAGATATCTCTTTGGGATAAGATTTCCTGCTTTAGAAAACCTAGGAAATAGACTGATCTTCCACAGATCAGTTACAAAAAGTAACACCTACAAGAACAGAAAAATGAGAAGACATCTGAAAGAAGCCAAGTTGTCTTCCTCTTTGGTTGAAGACAGTCATTAATTTTAAGCTTTGGTGACTTGGTTAAAGAACAGAAGACTTGATAAAGATACAAAATCTAGGAATTTCTTTGAAAGTTTTATTCTCATGCACATGACATGAGAAGAGCATGCATATATTGGGCTAATGACTGGCTGTTGGAAACTGCCTAAAGGTGTTTCACATGGGTAGGGATGGAAAAACAATGCCAACTTATTAGGTGTCATTAGTTTGATATTAGTATGAATAAGCAAACAGTGACTGGTGGAAGTAGCTTTAAATGTTTTCAAAATAAGCATTGTTAACTATTTGGATATTCTTGAAAATATGTGGAAACTGTTCCTGTAAATTGTAGTTTATATGTTCATGATACTTAAGCCTGTGGTGTGTCAGACATTCCAGGAAGGCTAACTGAGAGTGTTTTTACCAAAAAATCTCTTTATCCTTATTTGTAGACATCAGAATTTTAGGGCAGTGAATATATAAATATTTTCAGGGGAGGATTTCCATATTTCCTCCAAAATTACAGGAAGAAATGCTACCTGCGAAGCAAGTGTAAGAAGGAAAATATCCTTCCTGGTGAATGTGAATTTCTTAGCTAGTGGCTTTGAAATAAAATTTGGTTTTTAGGGGAGGATGCTACTTTACTTCATTGTTACACTTATAGTGTGAATCCATTGCATTGTGAAATTCTCCAGATTTGAAAATGTCCTGGGCACATTCTTCAATATATTTTGAAACAAGTCAGACTCTGCACAGAGACCCAACAAAATTAAATTCAGTGGTGTGTCTGCATGACACATGAATGCCTTTAGGAAGATGATGACCGTAGCATTTTGTTTAATAGCAGGGAGCCATCTGCCAGATTGACAGGCGATGGAGGGACACAAGACATTTTTCTGCCTTTTTGTAATATAGCAACAATGCAGTTGTATGCAGACCTAAACAGCATTTATATATTTTATATGTTCCCTTCCACTAAGTAAGTTTCTTTTCTTTCTGAAGCTTTGTTGTGGGATTTGATGCATCTCACTCAGAGCACTGACCATTTATTTCTTGTTTTCTGTAGGAACTTCTAAAAGTAGGGGGAATTCAGATAGTCATACTTGATTTACTGCCTTGAGGAAGATGAAGCTGCTTTAAATCAGATGTATTGTAAAAATCAAATATACACCAGTGTCTTTATTATTTCATTTAAAAAGAAACCACTTGCTGTTTCTTGCTAAGGCATTGTCTCACAGGGTAGATACATAGACCCATAAATTTTGTTTAGATAGCAGTTTCCTTATTTAAGATCATTCTTGGGTTATTAGTAGTATTTCCCATTGTTCTCAGTAGACAGTATGTCTGCTCACAAGATCGAAAAATTAATCTGTCTCACTTACATGAGTCAGAAAACATCCATCTGTGGTTATACCAGAGCTCATTCTGTTATTCCAAGATTCTACTGCTTTAGGGAAGTTGACTTCAATAACCTTTAAAGCCTGAGAGCACTATGTTAAATATTTATGTTTTTTTCTGCATACTGTTAAGAGGTAACAGCTTCTTTGCAGCCACATAATCAAAGCTCTTCATTTCATAGCACAATTACTGTAATATTCTAGTCTTTGATCTTGCAAAGTTTGTACTGTGATATTCCTTTGGAATCATGGTGGAAAAATAATTTCTATATCTTGTTTCTTTGAACATTGTTATTCCTCATTACAAAGTTTGGCAAGTTCTGCTTCTCTTGACTAGAGCTTCCCACCATTTCACTCCACCATCTCACTATTCTGTGTGGAGATGTCTGACTTCTTTTTGAATCAGTACTGTAACCCTTGTCTTTTTCTCTGTACCTCTCTAACTGTTTTTTGTGATCATTTTAAGTATGAAAACAGGTTTTGTGTTGTTCATGCTTATGTGCGGTGTATTTTGCTTGCTGCTCAGAAACAGTATTATCACCTTGTAATCACTTCTTTGGAACTGTTTCCTATCTTCTATTCACAAGACCTACCCAAAAGGAGGTTTCTTGGCTGTTTTACATACCAAAGAAAATTACCATTACTTGATCTGTGTGGTCATTATTCCATGTGGAGCTCAATTAAACATTTTTACTACTTGGTGTTCTACAGTATAGATAATTATTTTCTAATTCAGTTCGACCTTCTTGATGTAGTTCTTTCATTGAAGCTTTTAAAGTTTTTTAATGCATTTGAGGCAGACTAATCTTGCATTTGAACAATTTGCATTGACTGAGCTGACAAACAACAGTTGTGTTAAGCTTCTGTGGCTTGCTGGCACTTGATCAAATTTAACCTTTTATTAGAAGTGAAATGTGATCATCTTGCTCCAGAAAATAATGTTCTCAAATATATTAAGAAAAGAATTTGTCCTTTTTTAAGAAATGGCTGTTAGAAAAATAAGCATTAGCCCACAGTTACATGTATGATAATTTACTGTACTTGTTTCAAAGCTAAAACTTAGATAAGATGTCTGTAACAATCATTTCCTAAAAATTTACATTTGTGTGGTGTTCTCCTGTATATTTTACTTCACAGGATTGAATCAAGTTCTTAGTCAGCAAGTAAATCAAGAAATTAGTCCGTTGGATAGCATGATTCAAAGACTTCAGCAAGAGCAGGACCAGAGACGTTCTGGGGAGGCAGGAACCAGTAGTACCAGCCGGATAAGCAGAGGTAGATCACTGGGGGATGGGCGTTGAGGCTGGGAGTTGGAAAACATAAATCCCTTTATATTGTCCATGATCTGTGCATTTTGTTGAACTAATAGAAAGGAGGGAGGTATGGAGCTGTAGAAAATAGCACAGCTTTCCCATGGTTTTTTTTGCCTTTTGCAAAGTGTTGGGGTACTTAACATTACAGGTTTATCTTTGTTATTGTCTCCTCACTCAGGGAATTGCAGCAGCTGGTTCCCTTAGCAGTAACTGCCCTACTGTTTAATCTGGAACTGGCCATCTAGTTGTTAGAAATCTGACTTCTTTCAAATAAGGACACGGGAGGAAGGAAAGTGGGAGCAATTGCTTATTTCTCTGCAAAGTTGTTCCATGTTTCAGTGTCTTGCCCTAGAGTACATAGTAGTTTTCAGCACTTAAAAAATTATGGTTAGCAATCCATTAGAGTAAGCGGGATTAGCTTTTGTGTGTACGGATATGGAAAAATGTTGAGATTTTTCTACTGTGTAGGTGTTCAAAGGCTCTTGCATGTGTGTGTGGTTTTGTTTTGGATTGGTTTGGTTATTTTTAACCTCTTTACCATTTCAGTATTTTGTCTGTAAATTTTACAGCTTGATTCCTAATTTCAAGTGTTGGGGCTTTCCTTTTTTGAAGGCAGAAGACTGTTTAAAAGAGTACACTTATTCAGCGAGATAGCTCATTGTTCTATAACACAGATCTTGAATGCAGTAGTAATAGTCAGCTTTGCATAAATGTTTTCAAAGGTATTTTTAAAAAAGCAAACATTTGCTTCACTTCAGATTGTTGGTACATCTGCTTCTTTGCAATGTGAATTTTTAAACAGAGTGCTGCAGCTCAGTAGCGGTTTGTGTTGTGGTGACTGTAGAAACTGCTGAAATAGACTCAGTTAATATGATTTCTTTCAAAGTAATAGATCGAGTAAAGTTATTTTTTTCCATTTCATTCCAAGTTTTTCTTTCAAATGCTTCCCTAAGAATTTCAGATCAAGAACTACTGTTTTTTGACTTTTTAGGGTCTGTAAGCTCTACCTCAGAAGTACATTCCCCACCAAATATAGGGTTAAGGCGCAGTGGGCAAATTGAAGGTGTGCGTCAAATGCACAGCAATGCACCAAGAAGTGAAATAGCCACTGAGCGGGACCTTGTGGCTTGGAGTCGCCGAGTGGTAGTGCCTGAACTGTCTTCTGGTGTGGCCAGGTAAACATAGATGGGGAATTTTACTGTGGTGAACTTAATTAAATGGAACAGTTTTGGAATTCCTATCGCCGTTTGCATTGTCATTTGTTTTCTGTTTTGTCATCTCCAATCCCTAAAATCAGTTTCTGTTTGGAATCACTTGTTTGTGTATCACTTGAAAAATCTTGGAATTCCTAATATTACAGAATTAAAGGAAATAATTCCTTTATTCCAGAAGGATTGGGAATAAAAATTGTCCATTTAATGAATGACACAGTAATTGAACTTGTATAGGCAATGGAATCTAGTTGCCTTAATATCTTCTGACTTGTAGCATAAGATTACATGTTTTAATTCCTGTCATTATATGGCATTTTATGGCTGGAATACTGACCTAATCTATTAAGTGACTAAGATGAATTTTGGTTTCCAAACTGGAACTTTAATTTTTTCAGTAATTACCTCTTGTTATGAATACTTAAATCAGTAAGTCAAAAAACCTACTTGCCATAGTCAAGCATAAACTGCTCTGGTTTAATGAAATAAGATGAAAATCTTACTTTGTTTGAAAAAAGCTATTTTAAAGCTATATGCTAACTGTAAAGAGAACTGCTATTCAAAGAATGTTATAGATGTTGAATGTCTCTATTCCTTGGTTTGGAATAGATCCTCTCAGTTGTAGTAATGTCCTTTGAAGTTAACATCTCAGTTTTCCTTTTTCAGTAGGCAGGAAGAATGGAGAACAGCAAAGGGAGAAGAAGAAATAAGGGTGTATCGATCAGAAGAGAAAAGAAAACATATAATGAGTCACATTCCAAGAGAAAACAAAATACCTACTTTCCCTAAGGTAAGCAGCCCCACCTGTAACTTATCCCAGAATGAAATTTAAAATTTAATTCAATTAGTTGGTTCACATAAATTTACATTCCTCTTCTCAGTTTTAAATTTACAAACCAGGGTGCAGGAGTTTATTTATCTCCCCAGAATGAGGAAGCCTGTCTGTACTGATGTTTCAATATGTTCTTAATAATATACAACATGGATTGCTTTCAGAAGTGGGGGGAAATCCCTGCCAATCTGGTGTTAGGGACATGATTTGCTGTAGGGAATCTGTCACTGTTAATCAATACATGCTGCTGCTGTTGTCTGTTTGACATACTGTTCTGTGAAAAGGTTCTATTGAAACTCAAGTTACAGTTCTTAACACATTAAATACATCTCCAAATAGAGAACTGGGTATTTTCTCCATGGTACACTAAAAATCATATTGTGGGCCATTGTGGGATATATCTAAGTCATGCTTTTTGCTAGAGCTGGGAGTACATTTTCAGAAAAGATGAAAACAGGATGGATTAAGTAGAAGGAAAGAAGCAATATTAAGAGTTAAAATGTCATAAGTGACTTTTTTTTTTAATATAACTTGCAAAAAAATTTAATCTTACATCTTTTTGCTGGTTAAAAAAATTGAAGGATATATATTCTATGTTTACAGAAAGCTCTTATGTCTTCTTGATTTAAAATTGAATTTTGACTTATTGAATTATTTAAAAAATGAACTACACATGCTTATTTATGAGTTTTTAGCTAAATAACCAATGATGCTTTTGTAATAAAGGAAGTAAATTTTAGCAACCATAAAGGAGAACCCATGCTTTGGATTTTGTGGTATCCTTAACGTAGAGGAGCCTGTTTTCATCCTCAATCAAAAGCTTGTAAAATACAACCTTCAGGAACACCTGCAAATGGGGGCAATTGCGATTGAAAAGTGAAAATTACTTATGGGATCTAAGATGGAAAAATGAATAAATGAAATAAAAAGAACAAGTATGCAAAAGACTGCAACTCTTAACTATTAGAGTACCATACCTAATGCCTGTGCTGTTTATTGCTTGCTTTCTTGTGAAGGAAGGAACTGAGATTGAAAGCCATCTGAAAATAAGTAAATTACTTGTAGTGATGCTACAAAGTAAGTAGCATAACTTAATGCTTTATAGTGATTCTGTAATTTTTAATAATGATGAAATTATTTTATATGTAGTAGAGTAAGTTTGAGATTAGGAAGTTTATATTTGATGTGAAAACTGTGTATTGTTTTGTTATTATTTTCATACTCAACCAAAGTAAAGATTTCAAAACAAGTGATGTGAAGGCTCCCCTGGCCACAATCCCCACAGTAATTTAACTTTAAATTTCTTTATTAAATATATTTCTTACTTTTTCTTTCAATTTCTTTTCTTGTATTAAAATTTGAGTGCATTGCTTTCTTAAAAAATATGGTACTGATGCAATCTTTTTAGTTCTGCAGTTACCAACATTGAGTGTTTTCCCCAGATACACTGAAAAAAAATTTGTTCACCTTTGTCTCCAGTTTTTGTACGTTGAGGGGGAAGCTTTAATGCCACATGACAGGACTCATTAGTGAAATACCAGGATATCAGAAGTCTTTGTAACTCTTTTTTTAATTTTGGGAGTAATAGAAAATGGGCCTGACAAATTCTGATTTTAACAAAGTTTTTTCCTGTCTTAAGGGGATATATTGTGGTGCTGAATTATACACTTTTTTTTAGTTTAATTTAACAGTTGCACTACTCAAGGGTTTCTATTTTTTTCCTTGTCTTTAGCTACAGCCTAGTCAAAAGATCCTTCCTGATAATGTGGATTCATACCAAATTACCATTAAATTTCTAATTGGGTTACAGTTTTCTTCTAAAATATCACCATGACATGAAAGTTTACCAGAATAGGCTAGCTGGTCCAGCATTTTGGTTTTTGCAATTACTTTTATGATCTCTTTGAAACAAAGAAACTTAAAGCAAATGTTTTTTTAAATCCTGTTTAAATTTTTTTTTTTTAAGTCTCCAAACTGTAACAGTAGCAACTGAATTTTTGAGCCCCATATTTTTACTGCAGATGTTTATGTCCTTGAAATCCTTCAGAGCAACTGCTACTTAAAAATAACAGTTTCATATATTTACACCTGGTGGGTTCTGTGGTCTGGATTCTCAGAATGCGAGGGAGAGAACTTGATAAATCCTTTAGTCACTTTCCACCTTTCTTCTGAAGAAATAATGAAAAACTCCAGACATTGGAGTATGTCAGTAAATTCTCTATATAAAAATTACTGATATACTTAGTAATACTTTCAGAGCACTTGAAGCCTTCATAAAGCCTACTGAATACTTTTTTATGGCATCTTGGAATAAAAAGGTCATATTCTTCAATAGCTGATTCTTCATCAAATATGTCGCTTTTTGGAGGACTCAGACTGCTGAGAAGTACACTAATTCAAGTCTCTTGAGTAAAATCTCAGAGGGATTCAGAAATAAGTAGATATCCCATGGGCTTTAAATAAGCACATTTCAAGAAGAAAAAGGTGTTTGATCTTGAGTGATTGAGTATTGTAATTAAATTAACTGCTCAGATTTTCATTATTTTTGTTGTTGCTTATGGTTAACATGAGGAACTCTTCTGTTAGGATTGTCTGAGCAACAGGAGTAGTGAATTGGAATTGTCATCTTCTGTAGTGTTCACAATAAATTCAAATAAACACCTGGAAGAGAAGCAAGATTGACTGCAGTCCAACAACTGTTGTGCAATATTTTTAGGGTGTTTTAAATAGAAATTAATAACTTCTTTACAGTTGCTCTTCTGTAGCTGTTCTTTACATTGGTGGTGTGACTTTAAGTACAAGCTGTGTTAGGTTGAAGGCATAAATGGAAAGCACAGCTTAAAATCTTCTTTTTCCTTGAGAACATCCAGTAGGTTTTGATACTGATTCCTTGTAAGTTACATTACAGTGCTGTTACAAGACTATAGTCCTTACTGCATAGTGAATTCTTACAGGCTTAATAAGAGAATTTATGATCTAAAGGAGATGGGGCACACCTCCAACAAAATACATTCTCTTCCTGTAATCTCTAGACCTAAGAACTATAGCATCAAGAGTTATAGAAAATGATTCACTCTACAGTACTGTCAGCTTCTCTGGGAGCAGAGTAAAACAAGGCTTGCATTTAAAACATTGTCTTCATAGGACAATTCAGTTGTATTCATACCAGTAGGAAATACTAATTTTTGTATCAGCTTTTGAAATTTATCAGATCTGTTCGTATAATATTGATAATGATAAAATAGTATTTTCTTCTGTTCCCTTCTTCCCTTCTAACTGAAAAAAGTCAAAAATACAGAATTAAAATGAAAAGATGGGCAGAAATAATTATTATTAGCATTTTGGTTTGCAAGCTAAAGTGTAGGTCAATAAAGATGAACATAGAGCAGCTGTAATTACATTTTGAGGAGATTCCAAAGTCTTATTGCTAATTTTTAAGCCATGGTCATTGTAGGGTGTGTTAAAAGTAGTACAGGATTACGGCTCACTCCTTCTTTAACAATATCTGCAATTTAAATGGAAGTCACATAAGTATTCTGCCATTGAAAACCCACGTTTCTTTGACACAGGTCATGGAAAAGCATTTGTATATGATTGCTGAAGGGACTAATGTAGTTGTGGGGGAGAAGCTAAAAACTTGGGTATTTTGACCTGAGTAGTGTTTAGTATCTTTGACCTGCAGGCTGAATGATGAACTTGGTTTGACTTTCAAAGCCATTGGTGGGGAATAGGGTTTTTTCTATTATTAAACAAAAAAACTTAAAAAAGCAAACAGCAAAAACTTAAACGCTAATGCATTAAGGAAAGAGGATAGAATGGAATTTTTGCATCTTCAAAATGGAACTGTATTCCATTTTACTTATTTTCAGGAGCAGATGAAAGTTGAGATAAATAACATGTTTAGGTAAATATTCCCAGTCTAAGTAATTAAGAGGATTAGTTTATTAAACTACTGGGATTAGAGCATTTGGTAAATATTTAAGTGTGAAATTTCTGTACACTAGAGGGTTGATGTGATGTGTGTCCTAGAAAATGTGACAAAAAAGAGAAAATACTCCTCATTATCATTAAGTGGAAATGTAATGCCAAAATTTCAAGGAATTAACATGGGAAATTGTTATGGAGGGACAAAAGTAGACATAAGCCTCTCTTGTGGTGGGTGCAAATGACTGTATTGTAAACTAACAGAATCCAGGGAGGAGAAACATGTGCTTTCTTCTGCTGAAAGTGGCTTATTGTGTTCCACAGAAATTAGTTTTTCTACTTGCATGTTATTTAAAAAATAGGTTATTTAAACAGTTAAATCATCAGGATGTTAAGAGGAAAATAATCTATAACTCCAGAACCTAGCACTTAGTGCTTAGCGTCTGTTATCTTCACTGCTTTTGGAACAGCTCTTACTAATTTTTTAAATACATGTGATGTGCTAAGAGTAAAAACGAAGGAATTACACTGATCAGAGTTGAGGAGACTGTGGAAGGGAGCTCTTTAGCCAAAGAGAAAATGCCAGGAAAGAGACCTATTTAATGTTGGGGTTCTGATATTGGACATATGCTTGTGCCTTGTCCCTATTAAACTTTTGAGTGGAAGTTAATTCCTGTTGGCTTAAGGAAGGAGGAATCATTTCCACATAAAAAATAGATGCTGCTGGTTAAGAAATTCCGTGAAATTGCTACAGCCAAAGCTTCCCAAAATTGCTTCAGCCCTGCATGAGACTGCAGCAAAGCTGTGCTTCCCAGTGCTGTCAGAGTCATGAGGATCGTAGCATGCAGTGTGGTCTGAGTTGTCAGGACACCACTAGGTTTCCACTGTATCTCTCAAAAATGATATTACCAAGACTCCCCAGCAGTGTCCAGTCTCCCTCTCAAATACAGGAAATGCCATAATTTTTGCGTCACAGAAAAGCTGTTTTGACAGGAGCTGCAATTTCTGGTGTATCAATAGATGTGCTCTGATACTCACTGGAAGCCTTGAACTAGGTACAAGGTACTTGTCAGCATATATGATTGTTCATCAAAATGTTGAGAGAGAAAGTGATGACTGAACCTCAAATCATAGGTTATCTTGGCTTTATTTCCCAGTCTACCATTAGAGTTGAGAGTGCAATTTCAAGCTCTAGCTTTAGGTTATCTATTGAGGGATAGGAGGCATCAGCTGTGTTTCCTCAATTATAGCTGAACATGCTGGTGGTAATTACATTTTGTCAGAAAAAAACCTGTAGCACTTTATAGTCAACCTTCACATTCAACTCCACCCCTCCCCTAAATAAATAAAGTTCTGCCTTACAGATTCTCTTCAGATTTTGAAAAGCTAAGTTGAATAGGAATGAACTCAAAATTTTTTTTTTTTTTTTTTTTTTGCAAGATGAGGCAATTGTATACCTTATGGCTCCTTTTCTCACCCCTGCTTGAGCAGTGGGTTTAGGCAGGGTGACATTTAGAGATCCTTTCCAACTTCATTCTGTCATTCTGTTACTCATGGATAAGTACTTGTGGTTTTGTTTTCCTGTTTGTTTGTTTGTTGTGTTTTTTTTGTTGTTTGTTTTTGTTTTTTTCTTCCTGTTTTTGTTTTGACATTTTATCTTTCCAGAACAGTTTGTTACCCTTCAGCATCACTATGCCCCAATATTTATACAGTGGTATTACATTTTTCCGTGAAGAAATGATTGGGGCAGAGGGGCTGGGGTGTTGTTTTTTCCCTCAAGCTTTGAACTGCCAAAAGAAAAGAGCTCTTCTCAAAACCAAGGAGTAATGCAAAGTGCTTCAGTTCTCCAAGCATCTGTAGCTCTATTTGAGTAGGGAAAATCTGTATTTATGATAACTGTTTGAGAAACTTCACATCTGAAGAGAAATGGGGAAGTTAAGATTTTAGGACTTTTGTTCTAGAGAGAAGACATGAACATTGCAGTGAAGCTGTTAAGTAGCTTCTGCAAAAGACGTCCCCCCCTTATTGTAAGATACTTGACTAATTTGTTACATTGGGGTTATGTGATTCCATTCTGTTGTCCCTGCTTTCTCTACTATGTTTCATGGTGAAAAAGTTACCATTTAGTATCAGAGACAAGTTACTATAATGCTCGATTTTGTAACCTCTTTGCTTCAGTAATGAATCTTGAGAGCTTGATGAGAAGCGAGCAGCCCCAGAAGGCTGAAGGACAGAAGGCTGTGAGATGGGCTTGCCCGCTGGACTTAGGGCTGTCTTGGAGCTGTTCTGGGTCAGGTCAGAGCAGCTTGAGGAGATCTGGTGTGTGCTGCCAGTTTAAATCCAGAGGGAGGAATGGGTGCCCCAGGTCTCAAAAGTCTTGGGCAATGTTAAAATGCTGATTGCTGAGCAATCCCATTAGAAATGTCTCAGGTAGCTGTGCTGTCAGTGATAACTTGCCCAGCTAGACAGACAGAACAACAGAAGCACAGTACTCACTGAAAAGAGCAGAGAGCAGTTTGTGTTGGTCCTCCGTGCTTTGGTGAAAACTGCAAACACAGCTGTACAGAGTGGTGTGCTGGCTTACTTTACTGAACTGTTGCAGTCATGCTTGCAGAAGGTGTGTATCTTCTAACAGGGAGTGTGGGAGAAAAACTAGTAACTGACTTCTGCACTTTAATGATGATTGTTGTGGCTAAGGAAAACGAAATCTTAGCTGCTGTTGATTAACCGTATTGTAATACAGCTTTTACTATGAGAAGTGGGAGTTATTTTCCTCAACAAGAAAATTTAGCCTCATGAACTAGCTTTTATCATACATGATTGAAAAGATCTTCTCTTTCCTACGAAAGAAAAAAAATAATGAAAAATAGGTAAAAGCAATCTGTTTTACTAGAAGACTGTAAAAATATTAGTGCCTTTCTTTGTTTTGTTCCAGTTCTGCTTTCTTCATCTCTAGGACTGGTTCTTTTTCAGCTATCCGAGGTTTCTTTGTTGCAGAAGGAGGTAACACTGGGGAAGTGTACCTCTTTTTGTGGCACCTAGAAATGTGCTCAGAAATTATTTTGTTGGATCTGAGCTAGGATGAAGTTCGACTATACATGCCAAAAAAAAAAAAAAGCACAAAACTCTTGAAATTTAGATCATAACTCTTGAGTTTTTTCCTAGTGATTGGGGACTAACATAAGAAAGCACACTTGGTGTTGAGAGCAAGGGTTTGCATTATATATATTCTACAGGAGGAAAACAATCTCTTAATGCTGGAGCATGAAGTGTTTCTAAATTACAGCTTTATTTCATTCTTTTAAGCTTCAAAATAACTAATATTCTTTCAAACTGACTCATTCATTTGAACTCTTCAATGCATCATTGTACTATTTAAAGGTCTGTATTTGCTAGCTGTCATCTCTCTATGCTAAGGGATATATTAGTGTACAGGTTTCTTTTCTAACGCCTCTGACCCCTTGGCTGCAAAATAACACTCTGGACTTCTGTTTAAGAGCTTCCTTTCCTTAGCCATTTTTAGTGTAATTCAAAGCTCTTACAAGCCCTTAGCAGCCTATCAGTAGTTATGTTTTAGCCCTTGTTTTAGTCCTTATTAACTGACGTGTACTTTGCAGAGAATGAATATTTTTAATAAATGCAGATGTAAAAAATTGCTTTCCGTCTGGGAAGAAATTTAATTATTTCCATAATACACAGAACTGTTTGGTGCTTATATTCATTCAACTACGCATGTGGAGTGTTCTCTTCAGCAGCTCTTTAATTTTGGATTTGTAACTTCTTGCCAATGCAAAAATTGCTTCCTGGAATACTATTATCAAAGACAATGTCATGTATTAATAAAATATATCCTCAAAATTATGTATTTTGACTTTTGTATCTTCACAGAACCATTCTCATGATAATTTACTAGATGCTAGTGACTCAAAGAAACAAGCAGCTAATCAGCACAACTACCGTACGAGATATGCAGTAGAAGAAACTGCAAGGCCTGCTGAAGAGTTGGAAAATGGACACAGTTCTTCAGATGTAAGAGCCTTATTTGTGAGGCAGTCTTATGTATTCCATTTCTACTCATTAATGAAACATTGTTTCTAGTCAAAAGTCAAGTTACATTTTTGATTGTGCATTTCCTTTCACCCTTTAAAAAATTCTTGTATTAGGTTTTCACATGCTGTTGAATATGTTTAGCTTTAACTTAAAAAGTAATTGACAAAGGAGAAAAATACTCATTTGTAAGGGTATTTTGCAAAGTATGTGTGCAATTTGTAAGCCTAGTCAGTACTGCCCACATGGCCTGGCAATGTGGACACCAACTTTAGGTAACTCTTCTTGAACAGATATTATGACCTCCAGAAGTCCCTTCCAGACTCAATTATTCTGTGCTTCTGTAAGTATGGTAAAGAATGAGTGAGGAGTATTTAAAATTAATAGTTTTTTTGTTTGATATTGAAAAAATGTGGAAATATGACATTAAAAACACTTGAAATAATTTTTGAGAAGATAATCTAGCCTTGTCAAGTAGTGATAAAAAATGCTGCTCTGCACTGTGTCTGGCCAGGCACAGATATCTTCATACTGCTTTATATAAGTCCACCAAGGAAAGGAACTATCTGCAAACTAAAATGCCTTTTTAACATAAAGCTTCTAGAATGCCAGGTGTTTGTAAACAACACATATAAAGCCTAGAAAAGTTTTCATTGTGCTGTCGTGTATTATAAGTTGAGCTCTAAAGAAAATTTCTTTTTTTCTGCCTCACCCTCTGCCCCTTCCCAACGTCCTCTGTTCCTCTTATTAGGAAGGGGAAGTAATTGTTGCCAGTGGTGGAACATCAGAAGATGATGAAAGAGCATGGCACAGTGATGGCAGTTCTAGGTAAGTGACAATGTATATAACCTACAGAGAAAACTCTTGCCAAGAAATCTTTAATAATTTTTGTTGTAAACAGTTAATGGGTAATTACTAACATTTATGCAGATTTGGAAGAAAAATGAACAAGAACACGAAACTCTCAGGCTTTAATTCTCAGTCATATTGCTAACTGAAATTTAGGGAAGGTTTTCCTGGTTTGTTAGAAGCAGAATTGTTTTGCAGGAAGGTATTTCTTTTCAGGCACACAAACACTTTAGGAAGGTAGTAGCAGTTTCCTATGGCGCTCAGTCTGAGCTGTGATACTTGGTTTGAAATTAGGGTGCAAATAAAGCATCCTGTATTTTTTCATTCAAAGCTATTCAAAACCAGAAGTCTTGAAAGCAATATGCAGATTACAATGTTTATCATCTTGAATTGATGAAGTCAACACAATGTTTACTTTGAGAGATGCTGTAAGTTTCTTGCAAGACCAAGTGATGGCAGGGCATTTCATTTACTGCCATTTAAATTGTAGATAGAATATAGGGTTTTAAGCATTAAGATTTTAACTATGGAAACACTGTAGTTAGCTAGACTGTTAACTGTAATCTTTTATTTGGTTATATTATGTAATCCAATGCACTTTTTAACTTGGGGGTTTTAATTTCTTTTTTCTTTGTTATATCATATATAGTGACTATTCTAGTGATTATTCTGACTGGACGGCAGATGCAGGAATCAATTTGCAACCACCAAAGAAAATTCCTAAAATTAAAACAAAGAAAGCAGAAAGTAGTTCAGAGGATGAAGAAGGACCTGAAAAACAAAGGAAGCAAATTAAAAAGGAAAGGAAAAAGGGTATTGAGGAGAAAGATGGACCATCAACATCACCAAAGAAGAGGAAACCCAAAGAGAGAAAACAAAAGGTTAGATGTTCTTTGTGTATTACAGGTTGCTCATTCCTGCTGACTTAGAAATAATTGGATGAATGATTCATTTACAAATACAACTTAATGCTGCCTAATTCTAAAATGCATCATGACTTTTACTCTTAACAAATGATAATTAAAGATTCTTGCAAGTCAAATAAGAGATGGCTATAATGATATGCTTTCCAAACATGATATGTTGGATGTAAGGAGCACTTCTAATGTCCTTATCACTGTCCTTGCTCACACCAGAAACTTCCTATCTGTGGGAGTGGATTATTCAACTTCCAATACAATTGATTATGGGTATGACATGCCAGTATTTTTTACAGCTGTGCTGACTTGTCTCCCTGTATAATTGCAATTTCTTTTAGATCTGCACAACCATGTCATTTTTTTTCTGTCAGTTCTATGATACATGATTCTTGCATTATGCTTGCCATTATCGACACCATCAAGGGAAATATGACTTGATCAGGATTTTGTTGTTGTCTGTATTTTGTTTGCTTTCTAATATAATGTAATTACAGTTTAAATCAGTATATAGAAATTTTCAGTGACTAGAGTTATTTTCAGTGTATTTTTGATAGGTTGTTCTGTTTAATTGTTAGATCTGAAAACTTTACTCTTCTTTCTTTACAGAGACCTGAAGTGATCTCTCTGGTAGATGCTAATTGTTTTTGTAAACTTAGAGCTTCTATTTTTGCAGTACCTAAGGAAGCTAACTGCATCATCTAAACTGAATAGCTGTATTTTGTTTATTTATTAGATTAGGAGTCCTCAGCACTCTTTAAGATCATTTTTTCAGTGTTGTAGCCTTCATTAGAAGGTAGACTGAAAAACAGCTGTTTGAACAGGGAGATTGGCAGTGTCAAATTAGCTGTGAATCTCTGGTATGGCATACAGGATGTCAGGTAGTAGTCTTTATTCTTTGTTTAGGCTACTTTTTGTATATTGTACTCAGTCATTAGTTGCACTGTCATACTAATAGTACATTGCTATTTACACAGTCTGAAACCAAAAGATCGTATCAGAAGGAATAAGAAAGCAGATGAGAAAAATAGATGATGGGGGACATTTAAATTATTGAAACCTCTAGTTTAGCTTCTTATTATAAAATAAAAAACCGGTTGACAGCCTAGTATTTCCACTTAGATTAAAACTAAACTGAGTGTTCTGGGAATCTTGCATACATTTTAGTCCCAGTTATTGAGATATGGGACATCTTTGATTCAAAAAGTATCAGGCCTAGATATTTCACACTTTTAAAGCTGACCTGCTTGAGTCACAAGAAAATATGAGGCTGGAAGTAATTGCAGAGAATCACCTCTCTTTCCTCTACCCCTGGGTAGCATTAATTATAACTGTCATTCCTGACACATGTTAGTCTTTAAAGTTTCTTGTGGTGGACATTTGACCTCCTTACTGAGCAGAGGATTCACAGGCCTTTCTGGTAGAAAGTTCTTCCTCATTCTGATCCTGAATCAGAATTAGGTCTTTTCATTGAGGAAAGAAGTTTTGCCTGTCTTTGTAGCCACACACAGAATCTTAAAAATTAAAAGAGGAGTAGAGAAAAATTGCCATTCATCCCTATTAATGCATGGGTTTCATCATCTTGAATGGTGCTTACATTTCTAATCCCCCTCTACCAAAAATCAATCTAAAATATGATACAGCAGTGAAGAAGGACAAGGAAGGATCACCCAGGAAGATCAAAAGTACAGAACATTTTTTTTCCTTTAGGTCAGCCACAGAGACCGACTCTTAGAAGGGACAGAGTTTGGAAAAGATATGATGAAAAGGCTTGTATAAAACTATCACGGTTTAGAAAGGAATAAATGCAGAATGATTTCCTTCCTTAGTTTGTTACAGTGAGAGGTAGCACCCAATGTCACAGACATAAAGCTCAAAAATGAGCTGTTCTCCCATTCAGCATCCCCCTCACACCCCAAACCCACCTGAGTGTGTAGTCAGGTAGTGGAACTAATTACTAAAGGATTTAGTAGAGTTTCAGAAATTATTTAATAAAGTCACTGGGAACAGTCTCTTCCTGATGAGTAAATAAGATGAGGCTTGGCTTCCAGAAATTTTTAAACTGATGTGTAAAGTTATAACAAGGGAAAGTTCTCTGGGTAAAGGCTGTTTCTTACCTTAATTCACCAGTCAGCTAGACACTTTGCTGGGATGCAGTGTATCAGTTTTTTGCAAGACAGACCTGCTTGAACCTCAGAATTCACAAAGTGCTTCTGTGTTATTGACTTATTGCAATAGAGAGGGTTTTAAATTTTTTTTTTAATGGGCTTTTGTTTTTTACTATATGTATGCTTTTTCCTGTGATACTCACTGGTGCAATCATCACAGTACTTCTTGTCACATCAAACCACATTTGAATTGATGTACCAAAATTACATGTGGCATATCCTATTTGCAGTCTGGAGATGCAGAGACCTCCAGCAGTGGCTGTAGGAAGTGGATTTCTGTACACACACACAAGATCCTGTTAGGAATTTCAAAGCAGCCTTGCTTTAATGGTTGTACAAACCTCTGCTTTATCTAACCTATTAGATACAGACAAGCAGTGTGCACCGAGGACCAGCAACTGCCCTGAGTGTCATTGTTTACAAGTATGTGATGTGGAAATACGTTCTGAAAATGCAGTTCCACAGCATTTTATAGTAAATATGCCAGTAGGTAATGTGGATGTACCCAATCCAGGTAATTTTCACATTACTGAGCTCATAAATCTCTTCCTCCTTGTTTTTGTGCAAGGTTCCTTAATTGGAGGCAGCTGTATAATTTTAGTGCCTTTTTGGCCAAGACAACCATGTGAATTTGGTTCAAGAGAATGACATGCTTCCATTTTACCCTTTGGGAATGAGACGTAGTTATTGGACTCTTATCAAATTCAGTTTTTGCTAGAGTTCACCCCCAAAAAACCTCAAAAGGCAGTTAAGATTAATCCTCACTCTAGCAATGATTTTGTACTAATCTTCTGTGTACATTTTCTTCAGAGGCTGGCTGTAGGAGTTCTGGCAGAAAATGGTTTGACGCTGGAAGAATGGCTGCCTTCAGCATGGATTACAGACACTGTTCCTCGGCGGTGCCCATTTGTCCCACAGATGGGGGATGAGGTATTGTAGTTTTTCCCTCTGTGTCCTTGCTTCTTTTTGCCTTTGGTACTTTCATCTGCACATTTTTCCCTGAAGGCTTATAATAAAAATACTTTGGATTTTCTTAAAAACATTCTTTGATCTGGCTAAAATTTGCTTTTGCATCCTTGTACTTAGAAAATATTCTGCAGTGTTGCTTTGACTTTTTATTATTATTCCATGCTGTTGCAGTAATGTTCCTTCTTGTATGGTAATCAGTGCGTTGATTTCCTTATGACACCTGTAGACAAGCTGTGTGAGGTGTTTTATGTCATGAAAGTATTCTTTAAGTGGTAGAGCATTTGGTATCCTGAAGAACAGGTAAGAAATCAGATATGAAATTAAGTCTGGAAAACATACTTCAGTTTGGGGCTTGAAAAAATAACCAGGAATTAAGCCTTCCTGGGGAAGGTTATGCGGTTTTTTGCTTGGTATGATTGTTTTGTTGTAATTTTAAAAAAACCTCATTTATTCTGAAGAAAAACTCTGATATTGTCCTTATCACTTGTGTTCCTGATATCAAAAAACTGCCAGTCTCTTACAACAGAAAACCACGAGAGAAGTTTCGTATATATGTATTTTATACAAACCAGTATAAAGTAAAGTAAATACTTTGTAAACATGACCCAGATGTCTCAAAATACAGCAGCAAAAGAATACCCACCAGTTTCTACTTTGGAATATGTAACAGGTGAACATTACAGTTGAATTCTATGAATAAGTAGTATTAGGTAGAATGCAATCTTGAAAGCTAGAGTCTGTGCATGTTTCTTAAAACCCCCTGAGGTTAAAATAAGAGGAAATAGCTGGCTTATGCTGTAATGGGCAGTGTGTTGTTTCTTTGGGGAGCAGCATGTTTTCTGAGTTGCTAAACAGAGTTGTATAGCTCACACCTTCTGAATGCTGTTATAGAAATATTTAACATGGTGGCAAATTTGATTTAATTTGTTCGCAAGCTAAAGCTTTTTGTAGGGACCACCTTAGAAACTGAATCAGGAGCAGAGGTTACATGTGCAAGCCGTTTTCTTTTTACCGGATCACTTCACTGATCCAGTTCACAGCACAGCTATGCAAAAATTACATCAGCAGAGCTAGTGAGGGAGGGAAGGAACATTTCAAGTTGGGACTTGCAGCTTGAGAAAGTGCTTATGGATTGATGCCCTCCAGTAAGCATGTTTTGGAGACTCTGCTGTTGAAAAGATCAAGTCCAAGTAAATATACTTGGTGCCTGATACCATCTGGATACAGTGAAGCAGCCAAGGGTTTATCAGTACCATACTGCTCAGGAGACTTTAACATCGTATTGGTTTAGTAAGATAAACAGTTGTGTTTTATTTGGCACCTGCTGAATAGCATGTACAGTGTGTACTAGGAATGTCTAAGTAGGGTACATCCTTTTGCTGAAAATGCTTTATATGGGAGGACAGGAAGTTTTGTGTCCTGTACCTAGAAAGTAAGGAATAATTGCACCAATAGACAGTACGTTTGTAATTGAGCTGCTCTGTCTGAAATTCCATCTCTCATACTTGCCATCCCCAGATTTATTTAACAGGTGAAAAGAAATGATTCATCTAGAAAGTTCATTTTGAGATTCACAGAAATAAAGGGTTGGTTTAATTAGATAAATATTGTGAGAAGAGATATTGTGCAGCCTTCCAAAATTTTGTTGGCTGGTAGGTATGTTTTATAAGATTTGGGGGGAGATATACTTCAAATTTGTTTTCAAGCTGTACAAACAAGTAAGAAAAAACAGTAGTTATATATGTAGTTACACTTCTTGTATAAGAATAGCACATACCATCCCATTTGCCTTTCTGAATAGTGCTGTTTACAGATCTCTGCCCCGTGTCTTGAGGAACGGTGGAAACACCAGAGATAGGGTTGCAACTTCGCTGTCTGAATATCCAAATGCAAGGCATGTTTGTTGTTCTGTCCTTAACACAATAAAAAACAGTTTTGTCTGGGTACTACAACAAACATGCAGATTCAGGAATTCGTCAAGAATAAAAATATCATTTCCTGGGAAAAGACATGAATTCTTTTTTTTCCACAGATACCTTCCCAATTTATTCCTCTGACAGAAGATGCAGTGCTTAGAGCCATTTGCAAAATAAAGAATATTTCACGTCTGTAAACAGTGGTTTGAATTTACGTAGTGGTTTAGCAGAAACACTAAGTGTAGCAGAGATTGTTTGTAGCCTGTGCACTTTGTTTTTTGTTTTGATTCATTGGAATATATGGGAAATATTCATCACAATGTTCAAGAGTGTTATGTAAATTTGCCTTCAGATGTGTCTCAGTAGCCTCTGTTCCTTTTCCTGACAGATAAATTCTGACAGTGCCTAGGAGATTCTCACTGCTTTCATGCCTTTTGTAGCTGCTGTGTGTTTTGTCCCTGTGAGGATATTATGCATATTGAATACTCTGAAAACAGGGATTTAAAAAAAATGTGATGCTGAGTCCTTCTCCATTTAAAAAAGTTAAAAATTGCCACAGGACACTAAGAGTTCAGTACCTGTTAATGTAGAAACCTGGCAAAGACTTCTTTATAATGTTTTATGGTACAAGAGTTTTGGAAAGCAGGTAGCAATACAAATAGTAGTGTGTTTATTTGTATATTTTAAAACTTAGAGGGATTTCTGCTCTGCTTTTTTTTTGTTGTTGTTGTTGTATTGGACCTTTACATTAAAGTTGTCTTTCCTTTGTGCTATTAAGTGGAAGTCCAATTTTGGGACACTTGTAGAGGATCTTTTATTTGGCATACATTGTACCAAGAATACAGCCATTTATCAGATCTTTGTTCTAACTAGTTTGCGGAACCACTGTTCCACATTTCAGATACATTCCTTGAATACATGTTTATGGGTTTCAGCTTACTACTACCTCATTACAGTGATAGCTTTTAATAAAAGCATTCATCCATGCGGTCTGATATACAAAAAGATCGAAGTAGAACTGTTAGACTCCGGATGTCTGAACCATGGAAATTTGTAGTAGAAGGATTAAAAAAAATTAATTAGCACTGGAAATGTCTATTTTTGTTTGTTCAGGCCTTTGTTAAGCTATTTTTTCAGTGATATGGAAGAAAACACCAAAATCTTACCAGAATAATAACAGACTTTTCCTTCTAGAATATGTTTCTTGTTCAAAAAAGATAAGCTACATAGTGAATTTAGTGATACTTGATTGTTAGTTTATGGCTGTTCTGCGGTGATGTATCACCAGGTGGATTAGTGGAATTATTGTTGCTGTCATTGAATTGCTCTACGGTGCAATGATAAATGGATGGTTTTGTTACTGATTTTGTTGGTATCACTCGTGTAATTTATGGTATTCTGTTCATACAGAAAATAACGTTCTAAGTTTTTCCTGCTTTTTTCTGTAAACATTTCTATAATAGCTTTTAAAATTTTCCTACACTTGATTTTTTGAGAACCATGACTTTGGCAGGAAAACAGACTGAAAAGCTGATGAAACAGAAAGTACACACATTGTATGACAGTGACTTGTTGGCATTTCAGCTCTTCAGTGTCTTTGTAGGATAACTGTCACATTTCACTTTTAGGTTTACTATTTCCGACAAGGTCATGAAGCATACGTTGTAATGGCCAAGAAAAACAAAATATATAATATTAATCCCAAGAAACAACCGTGGCATAAAATGGAATTGCGGGTATGACTTCTCTTTCTTTTTTGTTTCTATCTTAATATTAATTAAAAAAAAAAAAAAAGAAACTAAGTGGAAGTAAAGTCCCTGACACAAATAAATCTAGTGCTCTTAATGCCATAAGATAAAGGGAAAAATTTAGCATAATAGTCAAATGAAATCAGACCTTAACCTGTACTACTTTTTATATCAGCTTGAGCAGATGACATGTTATGCTTCATAACAAAATAATTTTCAAACATATTACACTGTGAAATAATAGCTCATTATGGAAGACTAAATTTCAGATTCTTGATTTTTATGTGATCTGGCAGGATTATAGTACATTTAACACACCCATGTTTTCATGTTTCAGAAAGCTATTTCAATTAACTTCAGTGATGGTGCAAAGTATTTTGTTTATTCTAGGAGCAAGAGCTGATGAAAATAGTTGGGATTAAGTATGAAGTGGGATTGCCTACTCTCTGCTGTCTTAAACTAGCTTTTCTTGACCCTGATACGGGTAAACTGACAGGAGGAGCCTTCACCATGAAGTAAGGGAAGCAATATTGTATGCAAATTGGGGTTTTCTTGGACGGGGATGGCCAGGGGGTATTGAAGTTGAAAGTTAAATGATGACATTAATATTGACCTTGTGCTTTTCAAGAGTTGAATTTGAAGTGTTAATTTTTTTAAGGTAACTGCTTAATGTTATGCTTTTGCTGTTTTATCGCTTAATAGTTATGTGTTCTGTTGTAATTAGGTACCATGATATGCCAGATGTCATAGATTTCCTAGTTTTGAGGCAACAATTTGATGATGCAAAGCATAGGCGATGGAATATAGGTGAGTTGTGAGGAAAGTTGTATACCGTGGTTTTGTTTGTTTTTCTAAGTGTCTTCCTATTTTCGTGATAACTTTCTTAAGAGTAGGTTATGGTAAAGAAATCCTAATACTGTGCTGAAGCCAGAGAGTAAGCTCTGCCCATAGTTAGCTGGAGACTTCTGCTTAGTCCTCGACCAAACTGGCGGCCAGCAAGCAAAATAGTGAAGGTGATCTTTAAAAGAAAGTGCAAAGAAAATTTCAATCATATATTTGCAGAGAAAATAGTTAGGGATAGGTTTTAGGAATATGGTGTTTATTTCTAGCTGATAACTTCTTGTAGCCTATATGTTATTTGTATCTCTCTTTCTTTTTTTTAATTGAAGGCCCTCCTACAACTGCATTGCTATTAGGATTATTTTTTTCCCGATTTCTGAATTTCTGCTGAAAACACGGGAATAGTTTTTCAAAAATTGCAAATTGATGTCTAGATTGTTCGACAAGAATGCTCTTTCCATCTCCTTATACTCTTTGACTTCTGTTCTAAACCCTGTGGTTTAGCTTCATTGAAGCGTACATAGTTACAGTTTGCTGCCAAATGACGAGGAAATGACTTCGATTCTTTTTACTTTGCCTGTGCCCAGTTATTTCGGAGTATTGGGTACTGGAACAATGCCCTTGACTGCTAGGTCCTCCAGTCCGATCTATTTCCTAATTGTCTTTTCCATATGATGACAAAGACCACCTTTCAGCAATGGAATGAATTAATCTCCTGTCCTTTGATATCTTTAGGTTGTGTGCCTTAGCAGTAGATGTATAAATTACATGATGACATAGGGAATAAGTTCCATATCATCTCATACTTCACACTGTGTTGTCTGAAATGAGAGCTCATCTTCAGTTCTATAGGGAATTTGGTAAAAACCCTAGACTTCTGATCCAATAAGAAATGTAAACCTTGATTTCTTCTTCAAAGATCATTTCAGTTTAAAGAGCTCATAAGTAATAAGGTTGATGAAGATCTCCTGATAGGTCACTAAGCTTTGCTCTTTCCTCATGGTTATGGATCTGTGGTCTTGTCCTCCTCTGCCATTGCCATGTTTTTGCACAAAATCATGGCAGCAGCAGCAGAATGATTGCCATAATTTGTGAACAGCCTAGCCAGGCTTCCTGAGCTGGTACTGTACTTCAAGAAATTTGTAGTTTGGCATAAAATGAAGCTACACAGAAAGTATTGGAAGTGCCAGGACCTTTTATCAAGCTTCCAATGCAAATAGTGTGATTTTTTGTTGTTGCTTGGCCTTTGTTTGTTTTAGGGAGGAATATTTGCTTGTCTGTTTTTTAATATTAAATTTATATTAACGTATGAACCCTTTTAGAAGGAACAAACATAAAATTTCAAATTACAGGTTCTTATTTGCATTCAGAGTCCATTTATTGCATATCTTTATCTTACCACAGTTTGACTTCAACTTTAATACTTGTGCTAAAAGCTATTCCAGTAGTATTCCTGCAACTTCAGCTGCATGTTTTAGACAGATGTGCATATCTGTCTCTTACATAGCAACCACTGTGAGTTCCACATACATTTTATGATAGCTTCAAGCAAGCATTATGCGGGGATGCTCGGTTCTGGAAAATTGCTCTAGAGCCGCCTTCTGAGAGACTTTGGACTGCTCTCGGCATAGATGAGATAGCTCAGAGGACAAAGGGGGAGGTAGTGATTTAGGAGATGGTTCTTTCACTCATATCGTTTTCTGCTTTAGCATTCTGTCTGTAGAAATGCTGTGTTCTATGTTCTCCAGTTCTTGAGAACTTAAAAGCAGCTGCCAGTATATGCCCCTTTAAGTGGTTTTGATCTGTCTAATATTCAGCTCAGTGAAGTCACTCCTGGTTGTACCTATGCATGTTTCTTTGTAAAACTGATCACCAGGGAAAGCCATATTGGAAAACTGTAATTTTATAGCTCTTCAGAAAACAAATTATTTTTTTAAAATAAAGCATGAGCCCTTATTTACATTTTTGATCTTGCATTTCAGATATTTTCTGTTTACTTGGTTCTGTTCAGCAGAATTAGGACTATTAATAGAAGCTTTATATTTGTCCTGAATTCCTTGTGATCCATTAAATTTAAAATATAAAAAAAAAATGCAGTAAAGAAAGCAGACAATTTTTGAGAATATATTACATCCTATTATTTCAGACAACTTCAGCAAGCATTTGGGCAGAGGGTGGATGTATTGAAATGGAACAAATACTGCAGCAGCTGAGAGTGTATATATTCAAACTCCATGAACATAAAAATGTGTAGTTCTTGGAATCTCAGGCTCAATTTACATTTTTTTCTTGTATTGAACAGAATATTATGCTAAAGTTGTTTCTTAATTTTGTGGCATGTCTTGTGGAAAATGTTAGCATTTATGATGGTGTGTAATACATGCATTCTCATGTGTAATTTTTTTTAATAATGCTTCTGACCTTTTTTCTCAGCTGCGTGAATGCTTTGTGGCAGTGAAGCCATTGCAAGTCATAGTAAATTACTTTACTAACCTTTTGAGCAAGCTTTAATAAATTTTATTCTATTATCAGTCAGATTGCTTGCACAGTAAAGAGAATGAACCTCTTGAGTTACATTTGCATTGCTGAAAAAGCACTTGAGAAACTAAGGAGGATGAGCTCAGCAGCTTGTAAAATATTCCCCATACAGAAGTGTCATAGTGCTCAGTTATTTTAAGGTAGCATGTAGTATTGAATGCAAGTAGATTTGAATCTTAAAGCATTGATATGTCTTACCTTTTATATGAAATTAAGAAATAAATTCATAAGTAAACAATATGTAAGTAGAGTTGTAATTTTTTATTTTTCTAAAATGCTATATTTACTTTCATTTTGGTTAAAAAACTATCTTCAGAAAGAATTTAATAATTTTGTTGGTTTTGAACTGAGCATTGACTCATGCTTGCCTGCCGAGCCTGTAAATGTTCAAAAGTATTTCCGTATTCAAGATCAAACCAGATATATCTAAACCTGCTTTTCTGGGAGGGTAATATGCCTTATATTGATGAAATTATTTTGTGTTCTTACCTAGGTGATCGTTTCAGGTCAGTGATAGATGATGCTTGGTGGTTTGGAACAATTGAAAGCCAGGAGCCTCTTCAACCTGATTATCCTGATAGCTTATTTCAGTGCTACAATGTCTGGTTAGCAAATTTATCTTCAATCTTTTTTATGTTAATTAGTTACTTCATTTGAAGTACTGGCTGAGAAACTTACTTCCATTAAATTCAGTCATGCATCTCACTGTACCAGTTTATTATAATATTCTGTGGTGTATAAATTAAAGTTTTGTTACAAACACTAAATAATTATATTGTTGAAGCAATATTAGTAGATAACTTAAGTGTGGTTATTTTTAAGCTGGGACAATGGTGATACTGAGAAGATGAGTCCTTGGGATATGGAGCTGATACCAAGTAATGGTATGTTACCTTAATAATATAATTTGCTTTATAAGTATTTTAAGAAGAAAAAGAATGTTATATTGTTTTACATAAACAATCCTGTTTTTTGGGGGGATTGGGAGGAAGGCCCACAGACCAGCTGCATTCAAAGAATATCTTTAAATCAATTACTAAACTAAAAGTGAATCAAGATAAAAGAACTATGAAAAAACAGCCGTGCTAGATAAACTGGGTGATGTTGAAAATAGAAATAATATGAAAATTGCTATAGATAATGTATACTGACCTCTTTGTACAATTAGGAAGATAAACCCATGCCTTAGGTCAGCTTGAGGAAACTGGCTGCTCTAAGATATGTCAGCATTCCTACAGACATTCAGTGCATTGCAGATGCAGCCTGTGCCTGTGAGAGTTTGCCAATAGCAGGATTTTTTTCTCCCTCTGGCCCAGTAGATGTAGCAGGTACACATGCTGCAGAGTGCACTGCATGGCATGGGCACTGTTCGCATGTTCACTGATAAGAATGTAGTATTTCTTCTTCCATGGTTTTGTAGTTGGTTGGTTGGGTTTTTCTAAGAGTTTATAGAACTCTTGTTAAAAAGCAGAGTAGAATCAGCATTTTTTCCTTGTATTTTCCATTAAACATTTGATAACATTGTCTCTCAAAACTAACCATAATTAATTCTTAATTATTTGAAGTTGTAATTGTGTTCATTTCAACTTTTCATTTCAGTTCAATCCTTTTAATAGGTACCTCTTTGTTGTAAGTAAAATACAGGTGTTAGAGTGATAACATGACTAAATAAATAATTAAAGTAGACCATGCCGTTCACTTTTTAGTAGAGGCCAATTCCTGTTGTCTTAAGAAAGGAGAAACCATTTTCAGATAAAGAATAGGTACTGATTAAGATAACTGAACCTGATGTTTTTGCTATGTTCACAAATATCAGCATTTTTTATATCTTCTTAAAAATTGTTAAGAGGACTGCTTAACATCATACTTTAAAAATCTGCTGTTACAGTATAAATTGTCAAAATTGGTAGGTCCTCAAGGATGCTAAGGTGATAACACTATTAATTTGCATACTCAGGAGCTGTGGATTTAGCATTTGAACTCACAACTGTGACAATGTAGAACCATTACCTGGAGAATGTTTTAGCAGCAATGTCCAAGTTGTCTTGAACTCCATCTGGAAATCAGCTGCCATTCCTTACCAAAATAACTTACTACCAACAATATTGGCTTTTAAACACAGAATAACTCCAAAACCAAACCACAAGTTTTAACTGTGATAAAAGAGTGTCTTAGTTGGTTCTAAAATTAATTTTATGATTAGCTATTTGGAAGAGGGTAAAACTTCAGGAAGGACCTCTACACCAAACTGCAGTGTAAGGATTTAAATGTAACACAGAATAATACACGGAAAGGATACTGGATACATCCAAAATATCTTTGAGCAAATCAAGAGCTATACATTTGTAAAAATTATTTCATGGTATCTTTGATTTACAGGTATATGTAACATTTATGTTTTATTTAATTTTCATACTACATTCCAGCTGTATTTCCAGAAGAACTGGGAACTAGTGTTCCTTTAACTGACGATGAACGTAGAACACTGCTCTACAAACCTCTGGATGGAGAGTGGGGCTCCAGGACCCGAGATGAGGAGTGTGACAGAATTATTGCAGGGATAAACCAACTTATGACTCTAGGTAAATTCTGAATAATAGGGAAAATGTTTTTTGGTTTATATTTTTCAGACTATGATCATGTGCACTTCTGAAATTACCAAAATAATTCTGATAAAATATACACATAACCTCTTGATTAGCTGTAACAAAAGTTCCTCATTAAACCTTTTTAAAGTTTATTTTTAATAGTGAGAACTTATGAAACCTAAATTTTTTCCCGTTTCCCAAAGTAACTGTTGCTTTTTGGTAGATAATTTAACATATACTAAGGGTAGGGGTTTGGGTTTTATATGTTAAAAGCAAGTACTTGATTTTTTAACTTTAGCTGCCATAGTATCATGTTGGGGTTAAAATTAAAATCTTTATGATTAAGTGAATATTAACTAAATTATGTACAGATGGGAGGAAAAAAAGCATAGATTTACTTAGATTATGAATATCTATGTGTGGATTTTCCCTGTATTAGCCTTTTCTAATTCTTGATTTCTGCCCCACATTTCCTTAATTATGGAAAATGTTGAGGGAAAAGTGATTGAATTTACCTTAGGAAAGCTACATTCTCTTTGGAGCAATTATTCTTTACAGGCAGCTTCTGAAAAAGTAATTGTTAAAATGCTTAACACATCGCTGCAAAGTTTACCTGTTCAAAGGTGGGTGTCTGAATGGAGATCTGTCAGTAAATACAGGCTGAATTGCAAGTCTTCTGTATGTCTTTGTGGGGATCAAAAGGTGTTCAATCAGCAGTCTTAGGTTTGGGGCCAACAGTGGTGTTCAAACATAAAAGTTACAGATACTGTTTAACTGATTTTTGAAGCACTTAATGCAAAGTAAGATTTGTGTTTCAAAAAAGCCAAAACCCTCTTAACTCTTGAAATAACTCTGATTACCTGTATATCCCATATGGTTTCTTTCATGACATACTGCATAAGAAGCCTTCCTTAGCTCCCTAAACGATGGAGTTATCTGTACAGTGTAGTAGAACAAATTAGAAATTTATGTTAAAAAAAAAAGGGGGAGGAAATGATATTTGAGCTGTTTTTGCCATGCCATCTAAGAGTAATGGTTTTACATTTTGCATGATGGCGTATGGCAGATGTCCTTTGGGATTTGGCTATAGCAGGTGTGCCGCATATTGGTACAAAGTAGCAGTTGCTATAACGTTCAAAAGAGTAAGTAAACAGCTTTTAGAAGAAGAGCAGTCTTGTTAGCAGCACCATATTTTCTGTTTTTAAAGACTTTTGACACTTTTAAAGGTGATTTTTTTGTTACGTACTGCAGTATTTTTCCTTGAGATATATAAGGTGTTAGAATGATGTGTCTAAGCCCTCGTGATAATTCTAAGTACAGGAGGAAAAAAACCAAGGTTGTTTGGGTGCACAGGCTTATGTCGCTCAGCAGTCCTCTAGCACTGGATTGGTTTTGCAAGTCTTATTTGTTTTTAGGTTGGGAGAGGAGAGAGTGCTTCTGTTTTACTTTGAGTGTGGATTTTACTCACATCTTACAGAGGCTGAAATAGCACTGTAACTTTTATGGCAGGAATTTAACATATTGCTTTGTTTGAAGATATGAGAGTGGCAATATACAGTGAAATGAAATGAGCCTGTAAATAACGATACTGAATTGCATGCCTTCATCTGTGTATAGTTTTTATTTTTTTCAAATGTGTATATTTCAAGTGTGCACTTGCTGTGCCTTTGGGGAGTGTGGTGCTTCAGGCATAGCAGGATGGGCACCCAGTCACTGCAGCAATGTACAGCACACACCTCAGCAAGCACTCTGAATAGAATATCAGAAATCATTTGGAATATCGAGAGTAGTTACTGTTATATTTGGGAAACTGCTGTGCATTTCAAACGTGAAGGAATAGTTTATGTGCAGGGGAGTGAATCTTGAAACAGCTATGGAACTTTCTGGTACATAACACTGTGGGTTTTGTGGTTTATTTTGTTTTTTTTTTTTAATCTAGATATTGCTTCTGCATTTGTGGCACCAGTGGATCTTCAAGCTTACCCAATGTATTGCACTGTTGTGGCGTATCCCACAGACCTCAGTACCATTAAGCAAAGACTGGAAAGCAGATTTTACAGGTTAGACTCAAGTCTCAGTTCTGCTGTGATCGATCTACCAGCAGCCGCATTTTTGGTAGCTCTTTGTCTTGTCAGACCAAACTAGGAGGTGGGCACAAGTGTGCACTTTTACTTTCCTTCCTCTTCTATCCTTGATCTAGGTTTCCATTTTCTAAAACTCAAAAAGGGATTGATCATCTCCAAAATATATTTTAGAACTACATGGCATTCAAATTCCTGATTATGCAAATGACTTGTTCCATGTGAGATTCAAATTGCAGGGTTTGTGAAAGTGACTTTTGGTCCAAAGGGTTAAGTTTCAACTTCATAATTTTTTAAAGTACTTTTAAAATAATTTTATTAGGAGAAACCTTAAAAATCTCTCAAGTGTTTTTTGTCTTAATATGCTTTAAAAGATATTCTTGCATCACTTAAGCAGATCCACAGAATCTGATTCCTTAAATTATTGGAGTCGAACTTCTGAGTTGTTGTACGGCAACAAAAATAAGTTTGTACTATTTGATACCGTTTTGATGTTTTCCTAAACTGTTTTCATTTTTTTCAGTTTTTCCAAACTGATGTTTGATGTAATTGCAGTTGCTGTGGGTTTTTTCTTTTTTGTTCTTTTTTAGCAAATATCTATATAGGAGTATGGAAACTTCGGTTTCCTTGAGTTCTTGTTCTATTTCTCATTTTAAAATCAGTGTCACTTTAATTTCTTTTAAGTAAATATGGGTAGGATTTTGTTTTGGGCCAAATTTCAAAGTTCATTTTTAGTGCTTTTTACAAGCTAAATTAAGATTGAATTCTAAACTAAATTTGCTTTTTCATTTTCAAAAAGGCACCTCTGCTTTTTATTGTTCTATTGCAATATTGAATTCTGTGTTTATTGTGTAATATGAGGTAATCCAGCTTTCTCTTCTGTAATCTTCTGCTTTGCTGTCAGATGGAGAGAACATGTTGCTGGATTTTGTTTCTCTTGTCAAAAGAGTAAGCAGATTTTTTTGGTAATCAACACAACTTCAATAAATTGGGCTTTTTTAGTTTGCAATATTGCCAAGGCCTAGTTAGGTAATAAGCAACCACACTGTGTTTTGCTTTTCAGTGATTTTTTTTTTTCTTTTTTTTTTTTACATTTAGTGCATTGTTCAGATCACTTTTGATTTTTTGGTAGTTTTTCATGAGGCTTACCTTAAAACTATAACTTTTATGCTGTCAGAGTCTATACTATCTTTTTATTTTATCTTTTTTAGATTTGGATCTATTTTTTTCAGTTATTCTGCTTTTGTGCATCATTTTTTTATAATGTGGCTATTCTGTAGTTAGGTTATTAAATCAGGGGAAATCTGATTGTTGTCTATCTGTCAGAAAAAGGTATACTCTAAAATATTTCTATTACTGTTTTGTTAATCCTCAACTGAGTTCAAAGGTGATATAGGATGGGTTATATATATATCAAAAAGGAATAATAAAAGCTAAGTGTCACAACTGAATTTTCCTGAGGGGTGTCAGCTGTATGTTCTTAAAGCTATCTGTATAGATTACCACAGAATATAAGAATAAGAATGATAAATCAGAATAAATAAGGATGGGAAGCCAGAGGAAGCTGCCTGCTGCTGGTCACTTAGAGCAGCACATCCTACGTGCACGTTTTCTGATGTCATGGAAAACAACAGTGGATGAGAAGAAGGATGGTAACGTTGTTTTCCTCTGTTCATATACGCTGCTTAGAAATTGTCCTTATTTCTTTTTCCATTTCTTTTCCTCCAACTGTTTTGATATAGGCGCCTTTCTTCATTAATGTGGGAAGTCCGGTACATCGAACACAATACTCGCACATTTAATGAACCCGGAAGCCCTATTGTCAAATCTGCCAAATTTGTCACAGATCTTCTGCTACACTTCATAAAGTGAGTTGCTTAGTAGATCTGTTGTTATTCCTATCTCTTACCAAGGTAAGAGCATTTTTAGATCTGAATTTTAAAGTAAGATAGTTCTGTGCTTTAAATAAACCTCTTGTCTGCTTTTGGGGCAGAAAAGAATAGAGTTTATGTTGACAAAAAATTCATACGTTTGCAAAACAAGTTCTGTAATACATTGAGTAGCTCAGATTGGAATGGCATTTTATTTTGAGAGACTTTCTCCTAAATGATAAGAATGGGTTTGAGTATCTTCATTGAGTTACAGATACATTCATTGGCAAGTTAGGAGTTCTGATGTTGAGTTTGAATTCTGGCTATGTTAACATAATTCTAAATCTAGATTATAATCTATAATAGGTTTGAAAATGATGTTTTATATGTATGCAAAGTAAAAATTAAAGGCTTTGTAGTTGACTGAAATTGTAGCTGTCTTCCAAATATTCTATTATTATTCATAGACAAACTCGAAGACAAATATTTAAGATTTTTCAGTCAGTTGACCTATCTACAGGCATGAAGTTTTAATAACTTACTGTGTCCACTGCCTTGGTTTGCTTGTACACAGTGAATGGTGCTGTTTCCACCTTGTCAACACAGCAAGATACTTGATTAGTTTAACAAAAATTGTGACATTTTTAGTGATTTAGTTTGTCAGTATTGAATTAAATCTAGTTCTTTTTTATTTTGTGTGTTCTTAAAAAACATTAGAACTCTGTTTAGTATTTGGAAATCTAGGACTTTGACTCCGTAAATAAATCTTCAATTTCTTCAGTGCCTGTGGGTTCTGATATTTTCATGAGAGTGTAAAACACTTAACTGCTTTAGATGTTAAAAGTTTTAGTGAAATATATGCCATTAGGAACAGCTTTATATCTAAAGGGCTTTTCTGTTATTAATTTTGTTCTTTAACATCTTTGTCCTACATGGGTTTTTTTTCTGATTAATTAAGCAGCTCAGAGTTTTTCAAAGTGTATGTTTTTAATTGGCTTAGCTAAATTAGTGGATATTCTTGGATATTCTTACTTAATAATGGCCTATAGCTTGAGTCTATTAATATACTAATTTAAGTGAACTAGCAGTTCATGTAAAGCCCAGACTTTACTTTTATGGTTGTAACTGTAAGGTAGAAGGCCTAGACAATGGAAAGTAAAGCCCATGGTTCTAATGAGAATGAAATATCTAGATGCCTCTGAGAATCTGTCTTAGTCGTCCGAGTATCTTAGAGCTGAAAATGGGGGGTGGGTGTTGCAGTTAGTTTATCTTTTTGCACCTTCTCTCACAGCTGTTCTGGTGGTAAAGGCAGTACCCTGGATTAGGGATTCTGATTCTAGTGTGGAGTTGCTGAGTGTTTACAGTTACACGTGGTAAAATTGTTACAAACTACTTTTCTTCCCAGTGGTTTGTATTACTACGTAGTAGAACACCTTTGAGCTTTCCTTTGTAGAGGAGTTTTATGTGTTAATCAAGAATTGAAAATCAATGTGTTTTGCTGATTTAATTATGCAGGTTTACACAATAACAGTGTTAGTCCACACACTTGCATTTCAAATGTCATATGTTGTGGGTGCTAAATTATTAAATTGCACTTTTGTACAATAAATTTACTGTAATGCTGCTAACAAAGCTAGACGGACCTCAAATCTTTAATATAGTACAGGATTAGATTTTTCTGATGCTGACAAATGCATGGTAAAGGATTATGATTTTTAGTTTTAAAACATCCACACTGTTAAGTGATCTATATTTTACAACCTTTTCAGCAGATGGTTAGCTTGACTTATTACTTCAGTTCTTTTAGTATTCATATAGCACTAAACACATTTCAGTTGGGAATGGCTTCATAAATATTTTCCTTTTCCTAGGCAAATTACAGTTGATTCCACAGGTGATGACAGAAAATAAATGTTAGCTTGTGTGTCTTTTTACAGGGACCAGAGCTGCTATGACATAATTCCATTGTACAACGCAATGAAGAAGAAAGTGTTGTCCGACTCTGATGAGGTAAGTGGTTGTGTCTTGGGCACTGGCATTGATGCACTGGAGAAACAAGACCACTGTCTGTCCTGTGGGAGACCAAGTACTGGTTTCAGTCACTGCTGGGAAGTGGAATGTACCTTTCTCTCAGTACAATGTTTCTTCTTGTCAACTGGAAAACTGAGTGAAAATCCAGCCTCCTCTCTTCCTTTAGTGCAGAGAGCTTTAATAGTTTGCTGGGGGATGCTGCTTAGACTTCTGAGAGGTTCTCAAAATTGACAGTCATGTGAAATGCTTCTCAGAGGGATGGGGGTAGGACTGTAAAGACTAAAATTATAAGTTTAAAGTATAAAAGAACTTGCCTACTCATACATGCTTATATTTTTTAACCTTTTTATGTGACTCATTATCTTGCTCAAAGGAAGAAGAGAAAGACACAAATGTGCCGGGGACTTCCACTAGAAAAAGAAAGGTAAATGTTTTTAAATTTTTTAGTTTTCATTTTTAATGCCACAATTGCTAAAATGTATTTGTAAATAATGGATTGTAAAACAGAAATATTTCTAGTATTATGTAATGTCAGCTTTTTGAAACTTTTGAACTTAGTGATGTGTTGTTCTACTGAGCTGTTCAATGTAAAAGTATTTCTGTCTGTGCTGCTGCATGTTGTTAGTCCATTCATATCCTGTGTGGTAACTTTTCCATTAGATTTTGTAAAAGGAGCTAGTTTATTTAATATATACCAGGCAATATTGTCACTTCAGGATCATCAGCCGAAGCGGCGGCTGCGTAATAGGGCTCAGTCATACGACATTCAGTCATGGAAGAAGCAATGCCAGGAGCTGCTGAATCTCATTTTTCAATGTGAAGACTCAGAACCATTTCGACAACCAGTGGATCTTCTTGAGTACCCAGTGAGTATATTAGAACAAGATGACTGATTATAATCTAGTTGTTAAATGGGGTGTTGGTTTGTTTTTTTTTAACTTTGACCATTTTTCAGTTCTTTGAATTGAAACTTCAAGCAGCTGTACTGATGGAATTTTTTCAGCACCTCATCATCACTTCTAATAATGTTTACTGTTTTTTTCAACTGATTTCAAAATAAATACTACTTCTCTGCTCTCTCAGATACTTTTGTTGGAAAATATTTTATATTCGGGGTGCTTATGTTATTAAGTAAATTAGAGCTTTTAAAGTAAATTACAGCTTTTGCAGTTAAGATGTCTTTCCTTTTCTGACTGAAAAATGGTCATATATATGAAATGCATATATTTGGTTGTTGCATGTGATGTGTTGTGAAGGATCATTGGCTTTCATTTCAGAGTATAAAAACGAAAAGTAAGATTATATGAAAACTTCAAGTAATAAACAAAGATTTTGCTTGCTTTCCTTCTAGCATATCTTAAGTTCTTTAAAATATCACTACAGGGTGATTAACTTGGGCAAAATTACCTGTCTCAGAGAAAAGAAATGCTTCTCTTTCAGAAGTCACTAGTAGATCTGTCTTGACACTTCTGCAGCAACTGAGTACCATTATTTTTGAAGTAACCTCAACTTTATGCTGTGGCCCACTACAGGTGGCCCTATGTGTTTGAGATCCTCAAATGAGCTGATAGAGAGCACTCTGCTGGGCCTAGGTGTGAAACACACTGCTCCCTGGTGTCACAAGCCTGTTTAACATGCAGAGGCACTCCTGCAGCTTCTATTTGCTCTGATGGATTAATTTAAACTTTTTTGGTTAAATTTGGTATTTAAACTTTTTCTTGTATGGACATGTCTCTGTCTCTTGCGTAGCCTGGAAAAAATTGTTCTGTCATTGGCTTGAATTGGGTCCTACCTAAGCCTGTGTTGTTTTTAATACTTCATTACATTTGTAAATTGTCAGGTCTCCATTTGGGAAACTGCTCAGGTTTCAGAAAGGATGTGATAAGCCTCTGATCAGGTTCAGGTATTCAAACTTCATATTTTAAAGCTATTATGTAAGAACAGTATTAGTCTTAGTCCTAAGTCTGAGCTGCTAAGCCACCCAGAAGGCTTGTAGTCACACTTTCATATCACTGTTGTCTTCATGTCAGTGTGTCAGTAATGCAACCCTTAGGACACAAAATTCTGAGCCCTGTGTTTCAGTAAATCGGTTTATAAAATGAAGTAAATCCTCTATCAGTTAACTTCTAACCTTGAGCCTGCTGAGTACGTCTGCAAGGGAGGTATGTTGTATATTAGTGCAAAGGTGCAAAATGTCTTCAGTGGTCTTCCATACCTATTTAAAGTGGACATTTTGGTTAAACAGGTTTATCAAGCTCAGGTAATGAAAATGATACATTAAGGCTTGGGAAAAAAATTGTAACAAATTGCTTTGCTATTTCTAAACAGGATTATAGGGATATTATTGACACTCCTATGGACTTTGCTACTGTTAGGGAAACACTGGAAGCTGGCAACTACGAGTCACCAATGGAGTTATGTAAAGATGTGAGACTTATTTTCAGCAATTCCAAGGCCTATACACCAAGTAAAAGATCAAGGGTAAGATATTTCTGGTTTACATTGTTGTTGTTTGAATGAACACTTATATCTGAAAAATATAGGACTGAAAAGGTAGAGACTGGGTACATTGATTGCTTTTAGAAAACACGTTTAATTATTTCTGATCTTAAAATTTCTGTAAATATTTCTGAGAAAATATTACAGCTTTGTATTTGAAGGGAAAGGAATATGTGCTCTTTAAATACCAAAAGTTCTGATCTGCATGTGTGTTTTGAAAGTGAATATTAGAAAGTGGCTCTAAGGGGAAAACCACATGGAAGAAAAGTTTTGTAGAAGCAGGACTATGAGTACAATAGTGAAATTTAACTGATATTTTGGGGAAGAAACCAGATTTTCAAAACAAACACACAGGGACCCCCTCCACTTTGAAGGTTGCCCCAAGCAGAAATATCCAGGTATAGGTAGCAGAGGATGTTGAAATTCTGTGCTGTTCACCACTGTGCAGCAGGATTGTAATGAAGCTCTTAGGATTTCTGGGAAACAGGACAATTTACATAAAGTGTCAGCTTACAAAGCTATTCATACTGAGATGTCCTGCTAGTAGTAGATGCAGTATCTGATAGCAGTTAAATTATAGATGCATATTTACATGGGTTTAAGGCTTCTATGTAGCTTTTCTTCTACTAATATGTTTAGTTTTATTTATGTTTCTTAATATGTTAATTTTTAAGACCAGAATTATTAATAGCTTTTATGTTGGTTGTTCTAAATAGCAAGTTAAATCACTAGGACTTCATTGTTTTAAGACTTGGGCACAAATTTCTTAGTAGGTGACTAGCAGGATCAGTGATTGCTCTCCAGTCAGTAGCAGATGGGCCCATTCATGGCTGAGGCTGCCATACCCCATACAAGAATTACTCTTTCAGTGGCAGCAAATGACAGGGCCTTTGGGGCAGGTCTGGATTCTTTCGTGGTTCTTCTTTCTCTCCTTGACCTCATCATAGCTGACATTATCTTTAGCTTTGTGTGGTTTCATAGATTCTTTTGACATTTTCATTTCTTTCATGTTTCTTCCAAACACAATACATCTGTTGTTTTGTTTTACTCAGAAGTAGAAGGTTCTTATGCCAGGAGTTTTAATATTCTAGAATCTATGTGCTTTCAGTGCATGCAACATGTAGTTGAATGTGATGTTTTTACTGTCATGTATTTATATTTTTAGCATCTTATTTTATGTCTCTGATGCTTATTTGAACAGTAAATTGATGTCACTGATATTTTTCTTGAACAGTAAACCAAAAGTCATCAGCTTTTTTTTTTTTTTAGCTTGGCACATCAGACACACATTCCCTTGCATGCCATTTCCAGTGACACGTGCAGAATCTGTCAAACCTATTGAGTCTGGCGCTCAGATTGTTTGGTGTGTCATTAAGTAGGAACTGGTTAAATATTGTCTTTGTGTTTCATAGAAGGTGCTGTCTCCTCAAAGTACCCAGTTAGATCACTTTGGTGTTTTTTCTGTTTCCAGAATTAATGGCAACGGTGCTCAAATAATTACTTGTGATATCAACTGAATTTGGGAGTCTCTGTAAAGCATCCAAGTCTAGAGATGGAGGAAAAAAGTGCACCTACATAATTCCAATACATTTACTGTACCTGTTGCAGCCAACTTACTTGTAGTATCAATTCATCTATGAAAGGAATAGACTGATGTTCAAATATAGGATATAAGGATGCAACTTAATAAAGCAGAAAATAAGGTTTCTTTACCCTAGGTATGGTACAGTAAAATTACATTAAGGATCTCTCTTTGGGATTTCTGTTGGAACTAGAAAGGGATGCATTCTAGAAAGGCAATTGAAAAATTGCTTTTCCAATTTTTCCTTTTCTGTGTCATCTTCAGTTGTGATACACTTTTCAAAACCATGAAAATAGTTAAAGCAAACCTACGCGTGGATTAGCATATATTTGTTGAGGCAGATTGTAAATTTCCCTAAAACATTTCTATATTAATCACTTTTTACTTTTCTAGCTATTGTTCGGTTGATATATAAGTAAAAGGATGCTTTGGAGAAGTATAAAACTTGTTTACTGGCTTTTCTTTTTTAGATCTACAGCATGAGCTTGCGCCTTTCTGCTTTCTTTGAAGAACACATAAGTTCTATTTTATCAGATTATAAATCTGCCCTACGCTTTCATAAAAGAAATACAATAAAGAAACGAAGGAAGAAAAGAAGTAGAAGCAGCTCAGTTTCCAGTAGTGTTGCATCCAGGTACATTAATTCCTTTACAGTATTCATGAAATGCTGTGAAATTTTGACATACCTAAACAATAAAACTTAGTGTGTTTTTTTCTTAATACTTCCTTTACTATTCCCTATATTGCAGAATGGTAGCTTTGACATGCAAGTTCCTATGATGTGGAAGAGTTTTAAACTTTACTTAGAGCTATCCTAGTGTAAGTGCTTAAAATTCAAATAACTGCTAAATGTATACAGTAAAACAGCATCGTGAGGATAGTGATGGCATCACGCTTTGTCATATAACTACAGTATTTATTGTAAAGATTCACTTTCCAGAAGCTCACAACTTACATGAATTTCCACAGTAAATGCCATATATTTTAAACATACTTCATGCAGAGGTGATTATTTTACTCCCACAGTCTCAGACACTAGCATTTAATTTTATTTATTCCTGTAAAATGACAAGGTGGTCATCCAGGATACAAATTGTTACCCCTTTTGCAGCCCTGAAAGGAAGAGGAGATTAATAAAACCTCAGCTGAAGGCAGAAACTTCTGCCACTTCCTCGTCTTCTGCTCCTGCACGGTTGACAGCACTGAGACACGCTCCGCCTCAGATGAACGGAAAAGCTGCCGAGGCCTCCTCCCTTGTGCGCACTCGAAGCAATAGGGGGTTAACAGATGTGGCTGTTACAGAGCAACCATCTACTTCTTCAGGAGCAAAGCCTTTAACTATAAAGCCTTTAATTGCAAAGCCTAATACTACTGCAGGGTCAGGAAAGTCAGGCAAGTTGGCTTGTTTTTGGTGGTGTTTTTTTGTGTTTGGTTTGTTTTTTTGTGTTTTATTAATTTTTTTTTAATAGGCCATGAATGTTTTTAAAGATAAAACTGTCCCTTTGGAAATCTAATATATTTCTTTCTGTTAAGACTGGTTCTGTTTTCAAGCTAATGGGACTTTGAAGCTCTTCAGAGGAAAATTGAACAAGTTAGGCTATCTTGTTTTATCTAGGAAGCTTTCTCCCTTTTGGATAACTGACTCAAATTGTTTGTAGTAGAATATGAGTTCTGTTTCAGCCCAAGAAGATTGAATGGAGTATAAACTGCTTGACTTAGTAATTTTTTTTCTTTTTATCATTCTAGTACTGGAGAATTCAACCAAACATTCCAAGAACCAGAATATTGTATCAAACCCTACCCCATCTGATTACAGTCATAACACTAGGAATAACTCCACGAGAGAAAATCCCGAGAAAGAGAAGCAAATCAAGCGCAAAGTAAAATCTTCCACTGTTAATCCACAAGGTACCGAATTTCTCTGGAACTTCCTCCCTACCCTCAGAGTTATTGATATAGTGATTGTAGTGTTGTACTTGAGTTGTGGTAATTTGGGGTTAGAGAAAGTAGAATGCATTACAATTTAGCAGAGTAGGGAAATGTAATGGAACAACTCAGTTACCATTAGTTTCCTTCTTGATGAATTAGTGGGATTTTGACTACTATTAACACCATTTCCATGGTGTGATAACTGTTGTTGAGGTGATTTTGAGATGCTAACATATCTGTACCTTAATTTAAATTATTACAAATGTCATCTCAAAAGTTCTTGAATTCCAAAGCAGACTTCTGCATGGTCACACTTTAAATCCTGTGTGTTTAATCACATAAAACTTCTGTGGATTATATTTGGGTCAGTAACACTGAACGTTGATGACATTCTGCGCAGCAACAAGCATAAGGATCAGAGGACCCCAGCTGCAAATTCATTCTTTCATTTTTTGGCACAGCAAAAAAACCTATGCAGTGTTTACTGCTTCTTTTTAGTATATTTGAATGGCCTGCTCAGACCTAGGTCATGAGATCTCCTGAGTGAGCTTGCTTGGTCTTTTGACGTCAGAATGCCTTAAAATTGAAAGCTTCTGTGGAGGCTGAAAGAAGATCTCCTAGTCAGAAAGCTCTCCTGTTTATCAAGGAGCTTTGAACTGTTAGGAAGATGCTTGAAGCAGGTAGATCCACTAAACATCTTTTCTCTGAAAACGGGGACACAGTAGTCTGCAAATTTGGTCCCATGTGATTAATCTGCCCCACTCCTTGTAGTCAGTCTTCTCACCAAGGAGTTCTTTCTTACTCGTCCATGCTTCTGAAAAAGTAGCTTGTGGTCTGGTAAGTTAAATCATCTGTGCGTTGCTTGTAAGCTTTCCCACAAAGGTCCCGGCTGTTCCCACATTGCTTGGCTGAATGTGCAGCTGTTACTGGTTGGGATGTTTGGTCAGGTCAGGGGTTTCTGAATGTTGTAGACATTCCTTACATCCATTCAATGGACAGGGGAGGCCTGTGCTTTTAGTGCATGGTGGTGTGCCTTCAAACACAGCAGAAGCTGTGCGTGGGCATTTCATCAAAGGGCTGCAGGAACTACCATGCTGGCTAGGAGCCTGTTCTTGGCCATATTTGAGGCAAGGGCTGTGGTCCTATCACATGCCCCTCTGAGGAATTTGAGTCCCCCTCACGTAATGAAAACTCATACCCTGTAAAAGTCTCCAAGCAAGTACATTCTGCTGTTAGTGTGAGAAACCTGTACAAATTTGATACAAAAGATGCTACCTTGGGTTGAAAGAAAATTTTTATTTCTCCAGAGATGACTTACTATGAAGCATTCCCAATCTTTGCAGACATGCTTCTTGAGCAGCCTTTTGCTGTGGGAGGTACAAAATAGGAGTTTTGTCCACTGATGTTGTGTCATCTGAGAAAAAGCCTCCAGCTGTTCCCTTTTTTCCCTATTTCCCCCCTGCCGCATTTTTCCTGGCTTTTTTTTTTGTTTCTTGGGTTTTTTTTCCTTGCAGCTACCATGTGCTAATCCGACTAGAAGTCAGTCCTCATTCCATACTAGAATGAAACTCTCTGATCTCAACTTCAGGTTTCTTAGATTTTGACAGATTGGCAATCACTGTGAATCCATTCAGATATTTTAGTAAGAGTTTTTATTAAGGCAGTGTGAAAATGAATGTAAATGCAAATCTGTTATGTGACGTGTACATTTCTGTGCCATATCTTTTCAGCAGATTGCAAGAATAATGCTTTGGCTTCAGGAAGCATTCAGGTCAATGGACATGGAGGACAGCCTTTGAAACCTCCAGTAAAAAGAGGTCCTGGACGGAAACCCAAGGTGGAGACTAATAACAGTAGCTGTGAAGTGGTGGTGCACAAGAAAAGAGGCAGGAAACCAAAAAAGCTACAAATTGTTGAACAGCAAAAGGTTGCAGAGCAGAATACAATCCAGACTGCAAGGGATATACCAGAGGAAGCCTCTGTTTCTACTGCATGCAATTCTCTTTCTGAAAATAATATTGTGAAGGAAGACTTGCTACAAAAAAAAGGCCGAGGGGGTAGAAAGCCAAAAAGGAAGATAAAGAGCCGCCAGCCAGGCTCAGACCTCTTAGTTCCTGCAAATGTTAAAATGCAAACAAGAAGCAGGAGGAAAAAGACCCGTGAGCCTATGGAGGAGAGTTCTGAAGAGCTTAAAGATTCTGAACCTCACATGAGAACTAGAAACCAGGGTAGGAGGACAGCTTTTTACAATGAAGATGACTCTGAGGAGGAGCAAAGGCAGCTATTGTTTGAAGACACCTCCTTAACTTTTGGAACTTCAAGCAGAGGCAGAGTCCGAAAGTTGACTGAGAAAGCAAAAGCTAATTTAATTGGTTGGTAATTTTTACCAAGGGTTCTACTTCAGAATGCTATGAAGCAGGTACAGTTAAGGAACAGCAGAACAGACTTCTGCTTCCCTGCTGCTATTATGGGTTAGAAGAGTATGTTCTGATTTGGGGAGAAAACTTTAGCAAAACGATAAACTGAAAGAACATTCTTTGAAAGAAATATATATTTTAAACTTTTGCTATTTATTGCCCTCCAAATAGGTTATACATTTCAACAGTCATTTTGTTCACAGTTGAGAATAATAGAAGTAATTTCTGACTGGCATACAGAGTTCAGAGCTATTCTGCTCAAGTAGTATGTAATATCTCTACGCAATTGAAAAAGGGTAATAGAACTTTTAATTGCCACAAATCGAATACAGAAATCTATTTTTGACCAAGCAAGGTACACTTTGATCGTTAAGTCAAGTCGCCTAGGAAGGCAGACTTTGGCAAAAAGTGGCAGTAAATTCACTTGCATTTCTATTAAATAATACAATACCAAACTTTGCTAATCTGAAAATGTTTAATTTCAGTTGTGATGGAACGTTCAGCTGCAAAAGAAGCCTAGCACAGGCCATTGTTTATTCAAGTTCTGCCAAACATAGCAAAAACGTAATCACAAATATATATATCCACATTGGAAAAAGTTTGACTAATGTCTAATTTTTCAGACCTTGATTCTTGTATCAATCACTAAATCTCTGTTTATTGTGCCAAAGACTGAGAATCAGTGCAGTGGAAAACCTTTTTTTCTTTTTGAGTGTCAGTACAGCATACCATTTGCAGTGATAAAAGCTCTGTCTTGTTTTAAGTAGTAAATTGTTAACATTGTTCTAAAATGTATCCTTTTGGTACTTCTGGTAGAAAATAATGCACTGGTGGGGTCCTTTGACAGAGATGTTTTAGTCTAAATGTATAATTGGTTAAAGGATTCAAGGAAATTACAGGACATGTATGGAATTATGATGTTTACTTTCTGGTCCAGATTGATTGTTGTTTCTACAACTTTAGATGTGCTTAAGAGGCTGAAATGACCTACAAAGAATAGTGTATGTGTATATATTAATATATACATAAACACATATGTCTAAAATATTACCCAGGTATAAATTTTTTTCAGGATTTTTTAGATAGCACTAGAATTGAAAATTTTAAAATGTCATACTTTATAGTTTAATTTTAAGGGGAAGATTGGTTATTTTCAATTATTAGGGTTAAAAGGCCAAATCACTTTTTATGCAATCATGTTTTATACAGTGGTCTCATTGCACATTGTGTTTTTCTGCACTTTTTATGGTATATCACGCTGACATATGTCAATATACACCCTAAAGAAAAATTCCATTTAATGATTGTGCCTTGTATTCTATTATTTCTTGCATCCTTACTAAAATTAAGTTGTCTATTGTAAATGATAACTATATGACTTAGGGGAATGTATTGTTATATGTACTGCTCTGGAAAAGAAAAGCAGTTATTTATTTGTTTATGGTACATTTAGTTATTTTATATCTTTGCAAACAAACCTGAATACCATTTTCTATCACTTAAAAAAAAAAGTATTGTCCAGTTTCAAGGAAAAAATACGTAAGTAGTGGTATTTACTGAGATCTGGTATGGTACAAAAATGTAACCAAAATTTTCTGGTTATGCTTTTTTTTTGTTTTTACACATCATCTGCAATGTCTGAAAGGGAGGACATGCAGAATTAAGATCTTAAATTTGCACAGAGTCTGTATATGTATTTGAGGCCTGATTCTTCGCTCTTTATTTTCTTACCAAAAAAAAAAAAAGCCTAAAAGTTTGAACAAAGAATATTGCTATTTGCCACCAAGAGTAATAGAAATATGCTACTGTGGATAGCAGATTAATATCCACCATACCTAGTTTTAGGTAGTTCATTTTGCTACAAAAAATGGCTGAGATATTTTCCAGATCCTCTTTGAGTTGTCATGGATTTGAATTGGGGGCCCGGGACTAGTTTGTATGTGATTTGTTGGCATATTTATTTTTTCTAACAAGTATTTCTTTATCATCTGATTAAAATGGAGTCACTAAACATGTGGTAAGATGACAAGCTACGTTTGTACAGTGGCAATACAGCTTCACAACTCAAAACTGATTGATTCTACTTGTTAATTTTGTCAAATCTCACTGATGAAGGCAATCATTTGAAAATGTGTAATTTCCTGATGTTATCTGCATTGTAATATATAAAACAGATTATATCTAAAATTCATCTTCTGTATTTACTCCGTTTGTAACAATGTTTTATATGGCATGTTTATGTATATATTTATATATCAAAAATACCTTGTGTGTATGTTTTGGAGACTGAAATAATCTGCGTTCCCTTAACAGTAGGTAGAAGAATGTACATCTTAATTTTATGAGGTTAGATGACCGTACCTGCAAAACATGGGTACTGCTTCCCACCCAGTAATATCGGTGGCTTTAGCCAGGAAGTTTTTGATTCTTATTAGACACATTAATGCTTTTTCTTTAAAAAGAAACTGGATAATTTGGGTCAATTTTTTATAGAAGCAACACTAGAAATTTATTAGAAATTATTACCAGATTTATTTAAAAGTTATATTTTTTATAATTTAATTTCACTAGGTTGCAAACTTTATTTATGAGACTTTAGTCACCATCAGACTGTATTTCAGTTGGGGAAAAATTTATTATTTGAGGTGGTTGTGAGATACTGTATCAATACAGAAAAAGAGCTTTTGATTAGAGTCTTAGGTTTTTAAAATGTGAGCAATAAGCTATTGGTCAGTGTTCTGAAATAATTTAAGAACTATAGATATGTGCATGTTTTATAATGCCATCTCAAGTACCTAACAATTGGTTCAGAAAATGGAGTATCAAATCCTCATGTGCTTGTTTCACATTTGCATTGTAAATAACATAGCTTCATAGTTACATACATGCAAATGATCTGGCAGCAATTAACTCAGTTTTTTTCATTAAATTCGTTTATATTTCATATGGATATGAGGATACTGTTCTGGTATTTCTATGCTATACTGGGGAACGTTAAAATTGGTATTTGCTGCTGAGTGGTATCTCTATAACAGTGTGTTCTTTAACTTCCAATGAGGAAATACTTCTGCTTCTGTCAATAAGCGTGCTCTGAATGATTAACAGGAATCATTGTACCTGTGCCTACATACTTAACAACTCTTTAGCCACTTTGTTTCTGTTGTTAGTGTGTTCTCTGGGAACTGAACTGAAATTTTGCCACTGTAGTGTTCATTATTATTGTCAATATTGAACTAGAGCTCTTTGTCACTCGGCAGTGACCAGTGATACAACTTTACAGAGAAATGTCTTCCTCCAGTGATTCGACTGCTGTGATTAAGATTGACAGATGTTTATTTGTACAGTGTCTGGTTTGTACCTGTGATCAGTTTGTTGATAGACTTGTAAGGTTGATTTGGTTGAGTTAAATATTACTGTGGCTTAATATCTGTAAAACTATTAATTGATAAAGGACCCTAATGCAGCACGTATAGATACTAATATCTATTAAAAAATAAATTGTTGTGTAGAGACAGCTTATTCACTGTATTGCTGTACAAATATTTTTAAGTACCAATTCTGTGCCAGAGGCTTTTGTCTTACCAAAAAAAGGACTACATGCAACACAAAAAATAGTCTGTTCAGTAACTTCAAGCTTGTTACAATTTTTACACCACATTTTAAAATATTTTGCTTACATTTGTTGGATCGAGGACTACAAGTAAATGCTTTAGCGTGTAATTTGAATTTAGGCACGTGTTAAGGAGTTGACCGGTTCTGTAAAAGCAATAGGCTTAACTGGATGGGACTCTCACCCTGTATTTGTATAGCAGATTGGAGGTTAGAGGTTTTTAAGCTCACTTGCATCAACATTCACCTTTTATTTGTAGCATGTAAATCTTGCTGAGGTAATTTTAGCAATGCCGATCACTCAAAACATAGCCATAGCACAATATTTACATTGTGTCCTGAGTCCTTACCTTACTCTAAAATAGTAGGTTTCAAAGGTTGTCAAAGGTTTTTCTTTTTACTTTTTTTTAACAGTGTTTTAAAATATTTGATTATAACTCTGCTACAGTGCTGTGATAGAGAAGGTAGGGGGTTTTGAAACCTCACCTAGAAATAGCAAAAGCTCATTTTCTGTTTACGACCTAAATGAAGACAAATAAACTGTATAAAATTAGTATATATTTTCTTTTATCCCTGAAGTTCTTGTAACAGATTGGTTTCCAAGGGGACCTAGATATTCAGCTGATAAAAGGGCTGTTAGTTTTCTGCTGTAAATTACTGTATATACATGTTTGTTCGTATGCTGAGGAAAATGTATTACATTTCATAAAACTGGCCAAGGCTTGACAATGTGTTTCAAATAACAACTCTGGCATTGACAGTTTATGAAGTTTCTTGCTTTTGAATCATGAATACAGCTTGCTCACTTTCTGTGATGTCTGGGGGAAAACAGCAGGTAGCTTTTAAACCAGAGCTAACCTCCAGGTGCTCTTGTGTTTCTGCTGATTTTAATGCAGGAATTCGCCATGTCATTTTTACAGTGTGTTAGAGGAGGAAACATACCAGGAAGCCCGGTTAAAAGACGTCTTAAATTGCAGAAAAAGGTGATTAGCTGCTTCCCCCTCTCCTCCTTCCCCCCGCCCCCTTTTCCCAAGGTTCTAAAAGCCTCAAGGCACTCTAGAGAGAAACCTTATATGCTGCAATAAAATAAGGGTGAATAAATTTAGCTTCCAGGAGTTACGTAGTGAGACAAGTAGTCATTTGGATCCTTTTTAATGCAGATAAATACATCAGGAAATTCACTTCAAATAATGCAAACAATACATTTTAGGGAGGGAAAGTAGTACTATACTATGAATTCCTACACTGAAAGAACAAAGAATGAGGTCACACAGATTAGGAGTAGAAAGAACCAGAAGTACTTATCATGTACTGTGTGATGTACATGTACTATTTATTGTGCTTACACCTGTTCGTGTTGGTTTGCTAATGCATTGAGACCATACAGAAGTTACATTTTTGGACCATACTAAAACTGCAGAAGTGTGGTGGACAACTGGATAATGATCATGTGTGAACTAAATTCTGTCATAATGTTTCAATATGTATAGAATGGAGCTCAACTTCAAATAAATTACCTAGAAAGGTTAATTTTAAAACTGACAGATTTTCAGATTAAAAATTACACTTATTTTGTACAGAATTATGTAAAACACAAATCTGTTGTATGTAATGAGTAACAGTTTTGAAAACTATAATTCTTAGCTTTATCAAGGCTTTTTTCCTTCCAGAAATCTAGATTATCAATGTTATAACCTGAAGTATCTCACCAGGATAACAGTGCCCTTTCTTTTTGTACATATGGATTGGAAATTTCTTTACTGTTATGTGGACACTTTCTATGTTAGTTTTGATGCATAATACTTTGAATCCTTTTATACAAACTAGAATGTATGTGTAAGAATTACTGTCACTGCAATGTAGTAACTACAAACTTATTTTTAAATAAATAGAAAACATGTTTTTCTAATCTGTCCAACAGCGTTTGTTTCTATCTGGTAATTTACTATGGGACAATTGGTTGTGTGTTTTTCAAAACTCCCTAAACTGAGCTCCTTTTGATTCCTTGTGGAATATGGAATAGCGGTATCTGGTAGTACGGTATAGTGGGTAAGTGGGAACAGACAAAATTGGAACCGGAGCACTCACTGATAGAGATCAGAATTTGCTGTTTGGTAGGGGTTTTCACTAAGCCCCGCAGCTCAGGAGGCAGTAGCATCTGGCACTGAAGACACCATGTTGGGTCCTCTTAGAGAAACTAAGATTCACACGAGCACCAGGGCACTTGCCTCTAATCCTCCAGGAAGCCTTCCTTGTTCAGGTGACAACTGTTTGTACCAGAGCTACGTCCAATCCATGGAAATCTGCTTCCCAACAGCTCTAGAAGAAGCTAAAAACACTTAAGCAGAAAGAATCCCCTGCCTCCCTGCCTGCAAAGCACTGGTCTGCATCCTAGCTGCCCTGAGGGGGTGATGCAAGGAAGAGTCGACATAGGATGTGTTTGCACAAAACTGTGGGGTTGGTTTGTTTCTATCTACATTTTTCTGTTCAGCAGATTCAGGAAGAAAAATGTGGATTCTGTTTAATTTCACGTTATTTGCTTTATCTGATGATCTTTTCCTCCTTATGTTCTTTTCCTGAAAACACAAGGAAGTGATGGAAAAGACCCTCACTCACTCACAGGTCCAGGTATGTGTGCTGCTGGGCGATGAGAATGTGGAATGGTCACAGTGGAATGAATTGAGTTCCCTGTGGATTTCCAGACTCAACATGAAGTCTGGCAAAAACAAGATTTGTTTTAGCAATTGAGGGAGAATTTCTGTCCCAAGTGTTTTAGTTTTGCTCACTGGTGTGTTCTGCTTGGAGAAAATAATTTAAAAATACTGAAAATATGACACACTTCCTTCAGAGCTGCTGTTACGTCCTGCGGGTGGTAGTTCTGGTCAATGTGCATTTCCAGTATTGCAGCACTGTAATAGTGGTGTGCTCATCCAGCATCCACTCCAGGTCCAGGGCTTTAGTTTTGTTACTGAGAATAGTCTTAAGCAAATAATAACTTTCTTTTTTTAGGATCTAAAAAAATCTTTTTTCTGTGTAACTCTGTACAGAATCCTTAAAATACAATTGTATCCCAGTTCCTATTTCTGTGACAGGTATCTTTTTGAAACCTCTTGTGGTTCTTTTATTTTGTGTAGAAATCAAGACTTTGCTTAGGATTAACAGATGCTGTGAAATGTTGGTACCTGACTGTGCTTTTGGAGCATGTGCTGGTTTTAATCAGCAGGAAATGAAACTCCAAACAAGTCATACCCCACCCCCTGCCCCTTCCAGTAAAGAAGGGCCAAAAAGGAGAGACTGTGGGTAGAGATAACAACTTACTGAAACACGAAATGATGGAATAAGACATGCACAGTACAGTACAAATAGAGAAGGTGTTTTACCCACAGAAAGGTATTCACCACCAGGAACAAGAACAAAGGTGGCCTACACTCCCCGTGGGTCGTGTCTATGTGGTTCCCTCAGACAGAGGCAATAGGATGACCATTCCTGCACGCTGCCCACACCGTAGTCAGGAAACAGAGGCTGTATGGTGGGGGAGCTCCCATGGCTAACATTTCCCAGCCCAAAATAACAGATAACAGTGGTAGACAAACCCCCCCTGGCAGCTGGGTCATTTGAATGAGGGCTGTGCTGCTGCTCTGCCAAGCTCAGTTCTGTGCAGGTGCTTTCGCTGCCACTTCCAACGCTCCTGTACACCAGGGCAGGGGAGAATGGTCCCACTGGGATGCTGGCCTCATGCTGCCCTTGGTCACTGTCCCTGCAGCGCCACGCATGGCAGCCACACCACAGCCTGGCCTCAGCACCTTGTCCCACAAAAGTATCCCAGGATGGAGTCTGCCGGTACTTTGCTGTCACCCTCCGGCTGGAGCAGGAGAGGCGAGAGTGGCCAACTTCCTGTAAGGGCACCTGGCTTTTCCTGCTGAGTCCGCCCTAGGTGATGCTGTGTGTGGTACAGAACAACAACTTGGTCACACCCACGCCGCTAGCCTCTGCCCCCTCTCTAACCAGCACAAATCATAATGCTCATTAAATGGAGGAAATTGTGTGATTGTTGAAGTTGACCATTTTGCTTTCAAAGGGAAAAGCGTTTGTGCCAAAGCCTGTGTTCTTTCCTGCTCTAGCAATCAATATGAGCTTTGTAAAAATAGTTTGTCACTTTTCCCAAAGATAAATGAGCAAAGTATAATGGCTTTAAAAATTAATCAATGTTGCTAGTTGAAGCAAATGTGAAAATAAAGCAAGTGCCAGCAAGCAATGGACAATGTGACTGGAATTTAAATAGCATAAAATTGAGTTACTGTACAACAAATTATAATGCAAGATATAATTTTTGTGGCTTTTACTACTGTTAACAGGAATTTCAAAGCCTAGAACGTCTGGTTGTTTTTCTAGTTCAGAGAAATACTGTGCTAAAGAGTCTTTGCAAGAGGCTTAATTTATTGTTTATAGGACTGCAGTGAGAATTTATGAATCTTCTCGTATACTTTGAAATCTGTGTGAGTGCTAAAGGGAGGACAGGGTAGAGAATTTGGGAATGATGTTCCTAGTCTGGTAACAGCCATACAAATTTCCTTCAAGCTTTCTTTTCTTGTCTCTGAAATGGGAAGATTTTACCTAAACTTGGTCTGTTGGCCTTTCAGTTTACTTTAGCTAGGTACAGAGATGCCAAAAAAACCCCTAACCAAAACAAACACAAACGAACAAAAACACATAAAAAAACAACCAAACAAAAAACCCCAACAAACCCAAGAATGAGGAAGCAAAAGCAGAGGCAGGTAACCAGCTCATTCAGCATGAAATTTCTGCAGCGGCCTATTCCTGGAGGTTCTGATTTCTAACAATATTAGTATTCAAGAGCCAGGCAGCCTCAGCTGTTAATTTGTGTTTTGTCTCAGATCTCTGAATCTGACTTTGAACAAGGATATTCAAAATAACAAAGGCAGTAACTTAAAATGCAAACCTGGTTAGAATGTGATTTAAATATTAGAAAGAACTACTGTGTTTGTATTCTGTAGCAGAGAAATCTAGAGGGGTTATTTTTTTGAGATTTGAGCACCTTACTAAAACCTGAATTCTCTTAATTATTAAGGAAGATGGAGTAAACTTCCATGAACTGCTAAGAAATGGAATACATCTGTCAAAAACTTCTGTCAAAAACTTAAAAAAAAAAGTCCTTAATTATTGATCACCTCTCGATACACTCCCTATTTTTACCCAGCTAGAATCTCAACATGAGGAGCTGGGTATATGTGCAGTCTGTACTGTTGTCCTTCACTGACACCAATTAGTCTGCATGCACAAGTACATGGGGAAAAATTAAACACCTAGAACTCAACACTTTTATGCTGTGCTTGTAAAGTGTTTGTGGCTGTAGAATATGTGTTAATCTTAATCACTGATTTTCCTCGTAAACTTTATTGATCAGAAGGGTTTAAGTAATTTAGGAAAAATTACTTAGAAAATTCACATGAGCATTGTCTTAAGAAAGGGAAGATCATCTGAAATAGTGTTATGGTCTGGATTATTTTTTCTTGCATGCTAATTTATGAAGTTGTAATTTTCCTCTGGCTTTGGCCTCTTCTTTGCCCACCTCGAGTCATGGCAGAGCACAGAGGGCAAGTTTTTTTCTGGCTCTGGCACTGAAAATCTCTGCTCAAGCACAATGGGATTAAACTGTTTTGTAAAAGAAGCATCTTCATCTTGCAATTTGACTTGCTTTGTATTAAGATGATGTCTTAATGTTTGGGTAGTAATAAGCAGCTTGAATCACACTTTAAAACCTTCAGCCTCCCTGAGGTAGGATCAGGTGCTAACATGGCTCCTGAGGTTTTGCTCAAGGAAGCTGGTAGGTCCCAGTATTTACTGCAGCCCGGGCTGCTGTGATGCCAACACAGCCACAATGGCCCCAGCGAGTCTCCTCCTTGGAGTGAACTGTGTGAGGCAAATAGGTTGCTCTGAACAACCTGACCTAGCTGAAGATGTCTCTGCTTATTGCAGGGGATGTTGGATTAGGTGCCCTTGAAAAGGTCCCTTCCAACTCAAACCATCTATGATTAAAAATTTATTTTCTTTAGGTTGAATTTGTATTTCTAGTCTAGCCTGGTATTCATGTGAGTTTTCAGTTGGGCATTCCTGCCATGTTGCACAGGTTTAAATCCATAACAAAAATCCATCCTAGGCCTGGCCCTTTAGTTCCCACATATTCACTAGGTATGGCTTGATACCATTTTGGGGTTTTTTCAGAGTCTTGCCCTTTGGAAAGCTCTGCTCAGGAAGAGGTGATGGCTAGAACAACTCCTTTCTCTCGGTAAGGCTCGATGTTTTCTAGTGATTAATTTCTCTTGTCTGTAATGTTCCCATTGCTCCAATCTCTCTGGATCATTTACAGTTTGGGTCTCCCTTCTGTGTTTGCTCCCACTCTGATTTGGGTGCCATCAGCAAATTCGGTTGCTGTTAAATTTACACCACAGAAACCCGTGACACAGATGAGGCTCATGGCCGGGTTTGGCAGCCCAGCAGGGGCACGAAAGCACTCGGGACGCTCCTCCTTCAGCTGTGCCGGCATCCAGCCGTGACACAGCCCGGCCCCGGGGCCGCGCCAGGCGCCCAGAGGCACAACATGAGGCTGGGTTACAGCGTGGTGTTAGGACGCATTTTGCATGAACTTCACATGAGAGAACTACCGCCGGACTTCTCTTCAGAGCCAGTTCAAGCCGCTTGTCCACACTGACAAAAACAAACAAACAAACAAACAAACAAACCAACCAAAAAACCAAAACAACAACAACCACAAAACCTAGGTAAGGAAGTTGAAAATGTTATTTTCTTTAGGTTAGCCTGCAGAAATAAACTAGAACTTTTTATTTCTTTATNCGCCCGCAGCCGCAGCCCCGCCCGGGAGCGCCGTCGGGGCCAGGGCCGGGCGGCTGCGGCTCGGCCTCCCATCCGGGGGGGCTGGCACAGCGCGCTTCCTGCGGTGCTCGGGTGCTTCCAAATAGGCACAAAAATGTTTTGGTTCGGGCTAACTCGCTCTGTGCTACCGCGAATCCCTTCTGTTTCGGGCATCCAGCTGCTCAGAAAACGCTTTTAGGAACAGGAGGACGATGTGCAGCGGCAGGCGATGTGCAGCCGTGCTGTGTGAGCGCTGCGGGCAGTGAGGTGACGATCCCTGCGTCCTGTCCAGCCCTCCGGCCTCGCAGCGTGCTCATGGCTATTTGCTTGAACTGTGACTCTTCCTCCCCCACAACACACGACGCTAAACAAGTACTTTACAACTACTGATAAGGTCTAAAAGGAGATTAGATGTTTTTTCTTTCCTGGCGTCTCTAAAGCAGATGACGCAGAAGTGAAAAATAGAGTTTGTGGTAAGGCTTAATCACACACTAAGATATCTCCATATTCCTTGTAATATTCTCTGAGCCTCCTTTGGCATTGTTTTGTGATCTTGACTACTTTCACTAGGCAGTTTTCATTTATCTACCTTCCCATGTACACACATGCTGTGTATATTACAGTAACCTAAATTATTTTGCATATTACATAAATTAGGACAGCAGGCTCTAGAAGCAACTTGGATATAGCTGTGGTGAACTGCTTCTGCTTGCAGGCTGAGTATTCCAGTATTACACTCCAGGAGAGAGTAGGAGCTGCAACAGCTGCTCCCGGAGAACAGAGAGTGGGTGAATGCTGCAGTACACCTGGGTACTGTGAGAACACCTGTATAAAAGGCACAAGTCTCAAATTTCAGCACGTCTCGGTTCTGATTTGAAAGAGCCTAACAGAATTAAAGACAGTAAACATGCTCCTCAGGTGAAGGTGAGTATCTTGATCATTTGGGGAAGGAGGAAAGAGTTGTGAGTATGCACTGGTATGGTGTTTCAGGCGCCTATGGGAATGAGAGGTGATGTCAAATCCTTTTCTAATCTAGTGGGACTAGAACGGCACATTATCAACCTGGTACAATGCTGTAAGTGCCTTCAACCTGAAAGAAAAACCCCTTAGATCTGTCAGATGTGCACTTATCACTGAATCCAAACAGATTATATTTGAGGCCATCAATCTGGTATGCCAGACATGTTTAATGCACTCAATCAGATGACAAAGCAGCACGAATTTGGTTCATGGACAGCAGCTTTTTACTGCAAATTGGACGACCATACAAATTCCCANGCCCAGAGGCACAACATGAGGCTGGGTTACAGCGTGGTGTTAGGACGCATTTTGCATGAACTTCACATGAGAGAACTACCGCCGGACTTCTCTTCAGAGCCAGTTCAAGCCGCTTGTCCACACTGACAAAAACAAACAAACAAACAAACAAACAAACCAACCAAAAAACCAAAACAACAACAACCACAAAACCTAGGTAAGGAAGTTGAAAATGTTATTTTCTTTAGGTTAGCCTGCAGAAATAAACTAGAACTTTTTATTTCTTTATTTTAATCTCTTTAAAACTGTAGGGTGTAAAGTTCACGCGGGTGTTTGTTGCGTTATTAAGACACCGTGACCCCGTCTGCCCCCGAGAGCTTTTTGTGCGAGGCAAAGACGAGAGCAGGGGCCAGCCTGGCCCGGGCTCAGGCTCGGCGCTGGCCTCTCGGGGCCCTTCGGGCGCTGCGGTGCAGGGGAGGGCAGGACCCTCG
>WBMY01007378.1:779680-840092 GCA_013397315.1 Donacobius atricapilla | reverse complement strand
TGGATATAGCTGTGGTGAACTGCTTCTGCTTGCAGGCTGAGTATTCCAGTATTACACTCCAGGAGAGAGTAGGAGCTGCAACAGCTGCTCCCGGAGAACAGAGAGTGGGTGAATGCTGCAGTACACCTGGGTACTGTGAGAACACCTGTATAAAAGGCACAAGTCTCAAATTTCAGCACGTCTCGGTTCTGATTTGAAAGAGCCTAACAGAATTAAAGACAGTAAACATGCTCCTCAGGTGAAGGTGAGTATCTTGATCATTTGGGGAAGGAGGAAAGAGTTGTGAGTATGCACTGGTATGGTGTTTCAGGCGCCTATGGGAATGAGAGGTGATGTCAAATCCTTTTCTAATCTAGTGGGACTAGAACGGCACATTATCAACCTGGTACAATGCTGTAAGTGCCTTCAACCTGAAAGAAAAACCCCTTAGATCTGTCAGATGTGCACTTATCACTGAATCCAAACAGATTATATTTGAGGCCATCAATCTGGTATGCCAGACATGTTTAATGCACTCAATCAGATGACAAAGCAGCACGAATTTGGTTCATGGACAGCAGCTTTTTACTGCAAATTGGACGACCATACAAATTCCCAGTTCCTTTTTCTTTTTTTTTTTTCTTTTCTCTCTGTTTAGAGACAAAATAGCTGTATAAATCTTAAAAGCAGGTTTTTGCTTTGTCTTGTGAGGCAGTCTACTTTAGTCTTCTATTAGCTTTTGTAAGTACCATCAAATTTAATGCAGTTAAAGTGGCCGAAATTAAGTGTGCTCCAGCTGTAACTGAAATGCCTGAGTACAGATTGTACATTATGTTGTGAACCAGCCAAGCAAACTGAAGGAAACTTTTTAAGTACTACACATCTAGCAAAGCTCACAGCTACGTATTTTGTCTCTTTTTAAAAAAATTTCTCTTCCTCTTTTCAGCATAGGGAGCAGTGAAGTGTCTTGGACGAAACTTCCTGTTGGAATGCCTCACATCAATGCAGCTGCAGCTCTGCAGATTTCTGTGCTGCTCTGTGCTCTTCCTGCACAGTATTTCATATCTCAGTGGTACAGAACGGACTCTGCGGAGTGCATCCAAATAACAGAAAGGTTGTAAGACTCACCTTTCCCTACTGCAGTGATTTGTAAAGAGAGTTCTCTTTCTCATCCCCAATGACACTTTGTCCTGGAAAGCTGGAGTGTGGGTGGATTGGCTATTCCTATACAAAACCATTTAAATCATACCTCTGGCATTTTTATGGCTTAATATGAACGTATTTAGTTTCAAAATTCAAATAGCAATTGTTGTTTTCTTCACATAAATATATTATTCATCTATATGAGTGACAATCTCATTCTCTTTTAAAGACATTTTAATCTCTTCAATATACATTACTAAAGGTTGTCCCTTTTAAAAGATGAAAATTAAGCATTTGATTAAGTAACATTAGTTCTAATTTTCCATCACCTTTTGTCACTTACTGTTATAAAATATTTTCTTGAATAGTATGACTCAGTACAGACTCTTAACCAACAAAATTCACTCACAGTAAATTACTTAAGGCAGTGACAATAGGAGTTAAGTAAGGAGTGCCATTTTGTCTATGAATTAAGAAGCTGTGTATTGACAGAACCCCAGACATGTACCTCCAAACAAAAAGTTAAGACTATTACATGAGATCCAAGTTTTTGATAGTGGTGTCCATTAGCATATTGAAAATGAACTATGCAAGGAGAGACTCAGTTTTAAATGAGGCTAATCTGGCTGTGTGGTTCATCTGTGGAACTTCAATACATGAAGCAGGAAGAGCAAAAGATTGGCCTGATGAAAAGAGAACTAAGCTTGGCTTATGCATAAAGACCCAGAGGGAAATAATTTTCAGGCCTCATGGCATGAGTTAACCACTTATTATTTAGATTTATGCAAAAACCTGTAGGCTTTCTCTAATTGTCTTTTGATTATGTACACCATTTTTAAAATATCTCATGCTTGCTATTCTCAAATAATAGTTGAAGCCGCAGAATATGAAAGTAATTTAACAATTCCTATGGTCTGAGTACAGGAAGAAAGCAATCTTGTAATGAAAAATGGTATTTTCCAAAATTTACATACAGTTTACTGATGATTGAAAGAATATTCATTTGCAGTGTTGATATTAATCTTGAGGAGAAATTGTTCATGATCACTGACCCTTTCCCTCTCTTTTTTACAGAAGTGAAACTTCAAAGTTTAAATATTAAAAATCTATGTAAGAATACTAGAGAAGGTTTTAAAAACAATATGATGATCATTCTTACTTCTAAAGGGCAATTGCCTCTTGGAGCATCTCAACGAGATCTTACTTAAGTCCAGATGCGTGGGCAGATCATTTAAAGCTGTGGGTCACAAAGACAAGGTAGGGTGTAACTGTCTGCACACTTAAGAGATTTCAGACATGGTCTGTTCTGAGCAGGAAAGTGTCTCGTGGGGGAAATAAGTGACAAAGAGGAAGTATCTCTTATTTGCTTCTTGATCTGGAACTTTCTACCAGTTTTAAGAAAACCTTGTGCTTATATTCTACACAAACATCAAAACTGAACTCCACATGAAACTAAACATAACTTGTGACAGTAATCCTGTATGTTATCCTTGAAATCTGACTCTGAAAGCAGAACAATTAGCTAAATTCATGACTGTAAGCAACAACATGTTTGTAGGATCAGATGCTAAAGCGTTAGATGGATATCTTATGCTCTATATTGTAGTTGAAAAAAATCTGAGTTAGGAATCACAGACAGAAAATATGCGGGCTAAGAAGTGAAATTTTGATTATTGGCCATGTAACAATGATTGGTCTAGAAAAAGTAAAATTATATCTATTTACACATACACACCATTTTAATTTAAGACTGTTCATGGACTTCTTTCAGTTCACTGAAGGACTTATTTGGGAGAGTTAATTCTTGTACAGTAGAAATACTCCAAAGGTTTTTACTTTGTATGGACCTTCAAAGGTCCTTTATTCTCGATCCATGTACAATAATCAAGGGTGTCAAGTCCTCTGAACTGTGGAGGATCCTGACTTAGTTTCACTCCCAGCAAAACCTAGGGGAACGGCCTATGAATGGAATCAGAAACTGTGCTCTTCTTAGGTTCATCATAAATTGCTTTTCAGCTTTGTGGAAAGCTCCATGCATACCTAAAGATAAAGCCTCCAAAGATCAAATGATCCATTGATTATTTGGTTGGAGCTGTTTTTGTCTTCTGAATATTTTATAAAGAACTGGATATCCTAAATGTCCTCATCAAATGTCATTTGAGACCTTCCATATGAGCTGCTGTTTTTAACAAAGCAGTTAGACATGTTAAGATTTTGCCCATTCCTCTTTCTGTTAAGAGGTATTTGTCAGTCTTTCTACACATTCGAGCTAAACCAAAAGTTTTGTAAAAAGCATTGTTTGCACAGGAACCTGATCTCACTTTTTTCCAGGCAGGGTGAAGGGAGTGACTGAAAGACACCATCAGAGAGCTGGCTCCTTGGCACCAATGGTTTGCTGGGTAGCATGGATGGAGAATGCCACCCAAACACCTCTGTTCATAGACTACTGCTGTTACATTGCCAGCAGAAGGAAATGTTCTTTTGTTGTTGTTGTTGTTTCTTTACACTTTCTCTTTTTCACTATAGCAATGAAAACCATTAGCCATTTCCCCTTTCTAAATATGTCTGTCCCCTACTCCCCACCCTCTAAATTCAGGTGAAATTCAGTCTAGTGTGGAAGGAAAAGCTACGCCTACTGCAGACTTAGGCAGGGACCCATTGCCAGACACCTTGTCCATATCAGTATAAACCAATTTTTAAAGACTTTACAAAAGACATCGAAGAATCACGCTGCTAGAGTGCAGAATAGTGTTTGCTCACCTCTATAAAATTAGTGGGTTTTGTCTGATATAAAAATTTCTAATGCAACTGCAGAGTAACATATTCAAAGAAATTAGATTCATAGCCTTTTTACTGTTGGAACAAATTCCTTTTACTTGTGTATTCCTTAGAAGTGTTTTTAAAGAAAAAAACAATGCAGGCTTCAAATTGTAGAGAAGTTTGTACCAAAGGCTTTGCAGTATCCCGCTTAGGATAATTAACCTTCTGATTATTACTAAAACTCAGCTCCTAAAGAAACTGTTTATAGGTTATTAATTTTATGTTTTAGGAATTGGTACTACGGAGAGAACAAAACTAAAAGTGGTGACAATGAAGCAAAATCCATTCTTATTTTTCACGTATTGAAGTTTTTTGTAATCCTATCAAATTTTATTCATGATGTTGTCTATAAAGCTTCTATAGTGGATTTCTATACGTAATTTGTAGATAGCTGTTTTCCTTTTTTTATCTCTCTAAACATGATTGATAATATTCAGTAAACAAAACAAGATAAAAAATCCAAGGCCTCTTCCCCCTGTAATAGTATCAATATGTTGTAACTATGTGTATGAATTTTACTGAATACATCAGTGTATGTGTTTTGTATTGACATATGAAACAGTGGTACAGCTTTCACTTGATTCAAAGGAACTGATTTAGATCAGTTTCATAAAAGGAAAAATAAAGAGCTGACCACTTTGTTCCTGGAAAAAAGCCCTAATCAGACTGAACAGAAGGATTCTGTGACCAAAACTGGCAAAAAATAATGTCACAATAGGTTACATATAAGGCTTAAGTAATTGTCAATGCATACATGTGTTAATGCTTTCTAAAACTCTGTTAACATCCCTATGTAATATCAAATGCATACAAATAGAAAAGTGTCTTCTTTCTTAGTGGATGTTCCTTTGTAAAATATAGTAATTAATATTCTGGGGGAAAAAACAAAGCACCTATTCTTTACTTCCCCTATTAATCTAATTGTCAGCTCTTTTCAGGGAGAAGTCAGAATAATTTCTGTTAAAATGTTTAATATAACTGATCAAACTTTTATCCTTGCTAAGCCTCTTTCTTTTTTAAATTAGAATCAACTCATGTTCACAGTCCAAAGCCTGAATATATTAAGTTCCGTGTGGGGCAGGTAATAATTCACAGAGGATTTGGCTACTCAGGAGTCATTGTAGGATGGGATGTAAAAGCTAACACTCCAGAAGAACAACTACAACCCAAATATTCTCCAGTGAAACAGATTTAAATGTACTAAATTCCTGCTTTATTATTATATACACAGAATAACTCAGGTTAAAATACCCTCAGAAACACTTTAAAGACCAACTTCCTACTATCCTAGTGGGAAATACTCCAGAGTTCTGTGTCACCTGTGCAGCTAAGTGGTATCTTTGCTGCTTCTGCACTGTGGTCCCAATACAGCTTGGCTGTTACACCAGTGAGAGGCTATCCTTTGCTGGTCAGGGCTGTAGTGGACATATCTCAAATTAAAACTACTCACTTTTTATACACAGTGTTGTATTTAAAGTACCAGTGTCAGCCTATGATGTCTAAATGGATTTCTCCTGCTGTGTTACCTAAGTTGAGACGCTGTTAAGTCCCTTATCTGGTTATCCATAATTGGTTGCATCTTCACTGAACCTAAGAAATGCAAGTAATCCTTGGTGTTTAATCAGTTTCAGTGAGAAAGCAATGTTTTTGAGGATCTGATTACTTGGAGTGTAAATCTATTTAAAACCCATTTTTGTTAGAATTCTTAAAGCCTTTGAATTTCTTTTGTTTAAGTCCTTACATTTGAAAATCAGATGCTAAATCTTTGTTGATAGTGCTGATATGGTAATGCAGTGCTGGATACTCTGCATGCCACTGACATGTTGCTCCAGTGGCAGGAAGACGCTAATCATTAAGTCAGAGGACTGAAAATGAGGAAAATATTCACCTATAGCATAAAATTAATGTTTTGCTGGGAACTGACATTCAGACCCACTTTGTGTATTTGGTTCTTTCCCTGATGTAATTTTATCCAACTATCACTCATCTTTGGCTTCTAAAACACTTGCATTCTTGCTTTCTTTGCTCCTCTCAGTAGCTGGTATTATCAGCTGAACCCCCAAGAATTTCCCAGCAACACTGATTATTTTTATGTACCTTCCACTATTCTGCTGTCCCAGTGGCCTTGTGTTTATCTTTATTGTTTTAATTTCAAGAGTGATGAGAAGGGGTTTTAATTGCCTTTGCCTATCAAGTCATAAGCACCTTGCAAAATGCCTTCTGCCCTTTAGGCAGCAGTTTACTAAGCTCAGTCCTTGTAAATCCCTCAAAACTTATCAGCCAGGTTTTCAGCCCAACTTTTCCTTAACTTCCTCTGACTTCCAGATCTTTACGAAATCACTGAGCAGAGGTCACTCCCTATTTCTTGATCAACATTGATTGCTTCATAAACTCCATCTGTATTCATCCATCACTTTTTTGTGTTTAGATTGTGGGTTACTTTGGGCAGGAATGTTTATGGGTAGCAGCAAATATCATGGTCCATATTTCCTGGCCCAGGATTTGTTTTCATAGGCATTTCTTTGTTGGAGCACTCATATATATACACATAGAAGTTGCCTTGGCTCTCTCCAGGATCACCTGGCTGTTGGAGGTGGCATTATGTTCCGAACTTGTCTCTTCCTCTCTGGAGTTCAGCTGTCACTTGTGAAGGAAGAAGGGTGGTCACAGATGGCCATGGGGACTATGTACAGAAAGCAAGGATATTGTAAGTCTCGTTTCTTGCAAGGTCTGTGGGAAAAAAAGGTTTAATTAAACCCCTGACTCTTAAAAAATGTTTCAGATATGTCAAGAACTTAGTGTGTTGCAGTTCTGATTGCTTTATATTTAATTCTGACATTGGTAAAAGCATAAAAATGAACTAGCTGTCTATATATATATACACACACTTACACATATATATACACACACACATATATATACACACATGTATCTTGAGTGGATTTAGGTTCTGTGAGCCCACTGAAAGTTAACTGAGTATAATATGTAATGTGTAGTCATCTTCTCTCTTTGAGGCTGTTTATTTTCTTTCTATTTTTACAGGATCTAAAAGATACTCCTCTCTATCAAATTCTAATTAACAAACCAAATGGATGTGGCAGATCTACAGCTTATGTTCCTGAGGAAGAGATAACAGTTATTATGGGATCAGAGGTAGTATTTTTTATTCAGTTGCAACTGGATTGTTATCCTGTATGTTTAAAAGTTGGCTGACCTTTGGATTAATGGATACTAGCTAGGATGCAAAGTTAGTGAAAACTAATAGAGAAAACAGATAAACAAATTACTGCTGTACTTTCAAGCATGGGTTTTTGGAAGCTGAAAAATTACCAAACTCAGGTACCACCCACTTTAAAGTATCCAACTGCTGAGGTTTGTTTTTGAGCAACTTGATTTCCATTATGTGTAGGCCGTTGCAGATGCAGACTTTTGTGATTTCTAGGGATCTAGCAAAGTATCTTGGTTTCTTAATTCTGCTCTGTAAAACCTGCATTTCAAACAGCTTCTGCTCAGCTGCTGCCCAGATTGAAGAATGTCTCCTTTCTTAACTGCAAAACTCCTTGGGAGCCAAAAATTCTCTTTTGCGTATCAGGGTTGAAGTAGCTTTTGATTCCTAGCTTATGCAAGGCACACCTGATTTTTAAATTAGTCTGAGACTCTGATCCAGAAAACAGCCTTCAGGCATGCATGCCACATACAGGTGCCTTTTTGCAAGGGACCCCTATGCTGTTGTGGATGCTTTCTTTGTGGGTAGTGGCAGGGTCTATATTTAAAATAACAACAAGTAGGTGAAACCATTCAGCTAACAGGAGACACTTGGTGTAGTCAAACAGAGCAGATTCAAATCAGTATCCTATGCCTTTTGGGAAAACCTCCCAAAGGAATTATGTAAGTCAGACTGGCCTGAAGACTTTCCACGCTCTCTCTCAAAACTGTGCCGCTGTACATAAAGGACCCCTCTCAATCAGTGTGCCACAATCACTTCTTTTATTTGGGAGAAGCCTTAGTTCAGTCCATTCTGTTTTAGCCACCAACTGTAAGACAGAATATGCCAACATGCCTGAATTTAGGAGCAGAAACGATGCTGTTCCAGATGAGTATCATAAATATTTAAAACTGGATTCTGCCCACACTGTAAAAAATGCACCTTTCACTATTCCAGTTAGCTGCCTACCTTCAGTTTCCTTTATATTCTATGGGGAGAAATAGATATTTCATCTTAAATATTTACCTTGTGGAATTAGCTTTTAAGGTATCAAATTGCTTTTTCACCTGCATAGCAGGTTAATTCTCCACACAGATTGTTAGAGAAACCGTCGGTAACATGCTCACAAAACCAGGTATTGCAAAATTGTCTAGCTGAGATTAGTAACAGATGGTGAGTCATGTCTCAAATTCAAAAGGTCTGTGGATTGCCCTCACAGCCTTTTGTACAGCCTATATATATAGGCGCAGTAATTGCTTGAAGAATTGAGAGATCAGAAAACAGACTTGTCATGAGTCTTTCCCTGTTCTGAGCCACTCACTGTGGGCTTCCTGCATCAAGACAAGGCTTGGATTGTCCTTGGTGGGTTTGCATCTTCATGGTGGACCTAAGGCCATCACCTGGGTCTGTCTTCACCATTTCCCCCACCACTTCTTTACGGTTCCTGCTGCCTCATTGGATTAGATAACTGATCCAGCTAAAAGGAATACCAAATACCTCTAACAGCAACACGAATGGGGACTACTTCAGTCAGAAACAGTGCTGATTTTTAAACACTGATGCTGGTGTAAATCTAGCTTGTAACATCTCATGAGGTCTGTTCAACATTTGTAAAGTCCTTGGAGAGAGCTGCTATTTTGATGACAGAAATTCGATTATGGTACACAGAAAAAGCCATTGAAAGTACCTCTACATACATTAAACAACTTTTCAGGAGTTTTCAAACAGTGTAGTAACTTCAATAATTCATTTAAGTATCAGTTTATATTTATTGCCAATTCTGATGCTTCAACTTGAAATATTTTTTTCTCAGATGTAGCACCCTGATACGGAAACCTACTTCAGTGGATATGATGGATCAAAATACATTATGCAGCCGTGGCTGAAAAAACTCTACCCCCATGACTGAGTGTCTCTATATGTGATATATATCCAGAAAACAGATGTCCTTTTTAAACTGGAGCAGACAGACACCAGGATAAAATGTGTATTTTTTCCTATGATGAAATAAAACATTCATAAGGAGGTTTAATGTTGAACTCTCAGTTTTGTCAGAAGAACACTGCATGCTCAGTTTACCATGACTCAGCAATGGGGATTAATTTCCTTTCAGTTTTGGGAGGAAAGGTGTAAATGTAGCACAGTTTCAGCCAGGAGTGCCAAACATTTGGCACATAAATATCTGCTGTTTTACAGGGACCAGGAAACAAAAATAAGCAGCTGTGAAATGTACTTTCAGAATTAACTGTAACCTTAATTTTAGGGGATAGACTTATCATAAGAATGAAGTAAAAAAAATCAAAAAGCACCAGAAAGCATACAAATTTTATTAAGAAATGTGTAGGAGTTGAAGGTTTCTAGAGTAACTTGTTTCTCCTGTTTTCTTTTCCCTTTATCTCAAACACAGCAAACACTCTACAAGAAGCATAAGCAGTAGCATTCTGGATTCTTTCCTGCAGAGTCTGTGAATCAGCCGAATGTGAGAGGTGACTGCCTATGTGGCCTCCCCATTCTTTTGTTTCTTCTTCTTTTATCAGTAAAGGCTTTCCCAATGCCTGGCCAAACAGTCGACACACTTCTTGGGCTTTCCGGCGCGTGTTTCCAACGGCAGAGACGCACACTTGACGGCTGAGAGGCAGAAGCAGCAGCACAATAACAAGCAGGTCCAACCGACATACCAGGGTTCCTGCCAAGCTTTTTTTTAACGTTGTGGGTTTCATAACTGCAGAGACGCTAAGGCACATCACCTTCCCCCAGCTTCTGGGCCACAGCTTGGGTATTGAGGGGAGAGTGTGCGGGGGAAATGTCAGCATCCTCACTACTTCTGATGAGATCAAGCATTTCTAGCACCTGTATGCTGCAGGCATCCATGCTGAGTCGTGCAGAGCAAGAGTTCAACGCTTGCTCCAGGCATTTCAGTGGCTCAGCTGCAAGGCATACTAGCACCTGCTTAACCTCACTGGCGATAGATATTTCCTGATCTCCTGCAGATACCTCTGACATTCACTTTTGGCATCTCTGGAACCTTTAACAGCAGCTAATTAAGCTTGCTTCTTGGACAGTTCTTTTCTTAAAAGAGGAAAAACCCCAACCAAGGCTAAACTTCCTTCTGTCCCTCCCACTTAGTGGGAGAAGCCTGGACTGTGAACAGTCAGTGCTTGTAACAGATCAAGATTGTGAGCTTCAGGGCAGCATGTTTTGATACTGAGGAAATGACACACATGGTTCTTTCCAGATCATGGCAGCAGCTAACAGCAATGGGAATTGACAAAGGGTACTTAAATTATCAACACCGGGTAGCACACATGCACCCTCACTCATGAATAAATACAAATGAAATCTATACATGATGATGTAATCAAAGCCAAATTCTGTTGACCTAAGATTCAGAGCAGGTTATACTCCAGTGGAAATCAGGGGGAAAATAATTTTTATTACATTCTGCTTTTGTCCAGGGACAAGAACAAATTGTATCTTCTAGGCTGAACAGCATTAATTTATAAGTTATACTTAAATACTGAAATCTCTAACATAAATATTAATAGGTGTGAAGGAAACTATTTGCTCCCATTGCAAACAGCATAAATTATGTATTTGTATTAACTGAGGCTGTAAGATTTTTGGCGTGTCAGAGAACTTACCGAAGGGTGTCTATGGCTTCAGGTGTATGGTAGAAATGAGGTGGACTGATGGTAACAGAGGTTCCTAACTTTTCAATTAGTAGATTGCAAACATTCTGCATTTTTCCGAAATCACTGAATATGATACAGACCTGGGAGTGAGCGAACAGACATCACATGAGTAATATTTTCATTTTCCACTATGACTCAACACTTTCATTTCAATCAGTTTAAGGCCAGACACCTACAACGTAACTAAAGATACTAGTTCTGTATACAACTCCAACATCTATGAACTTATTAGACTTCTATATAGCCCTAGAGACTGGCATTAGGTTTGCAACAGAACAAAGTTCATTAAATAGTTTAAACCTGAGGACTAAGAAATTCCTTTCTGAGGAAATACAGCATTCTTGGTATGCAGACAGTCTGAAGAACAAATGTGCTTCTTTGTGCACATGACTAGTTGCATCCTGGTTCATCCCTTCTTAGATTGCTAGATGTTAATTATGCAGAAGCTCACGCAAAATGATGTGGAAAACATTGTACACAAAGGAAAATTTCATTTTAATTCTGAGCATTAGGTTAAAGAAGCTTTAGCTATGAGATTAAGCTAAGATGAGGCCAATTCAGCTTGCAGTGGGCTCCAAATCCTTTGTTGTCTGAACAGACTCACTGCAGTGCTGAGAGGGAACTGGGCACTTCAGACTTGGATTAAAAACAATTTAAACACCTAGCTGTCACTGGCTTTAAGAAGCATTACATAAAGATGCATTAGGAATTCAGGTCCTTCCCACATCCTATGAAGCAGGAATCACTATCAGCACTGGATCCAGAGCCCAACTGTCTTCCTGGTGGAAAGTCCAGCCAGGCAGCAACTTTCCAGGCAGGAGACAGCTTTTCTCTGCGGCAATGCACAGCTGCCAGGACTGAAGAAATGGCACTGAGCTGATACAGCATTCAGGAATCAGAAATCCTGGATCTCTAACACTTTTTTTAGAAAAACCAAAACCTCATCTTCACTTCCAGTAGAGTGCTCTCACCATGAGTCAGGTTCACCTTCTCTCCTAGGACTCCCTTCTTTTTGCATACTAATACAGCTCCCACAGGAGTGGAAAAAAACCCTGCAGTAAAGAAAATTCTACTGCCAACACATGTGACATACAGTTACCCCCATGGCTGCTGCAGTCTATGCATCACTCTACCCCAGTGAAGGGGTATGACACAGAAATCCAAGTTACAGCATGTCAGCTGCACTGCAGCAGCTTCCTGTGTGCAAACCAGAGATTGACCTTGTGGGAAATGAGATAATTCAAGGAAGCTGAGTCTCTCACTGAACAAGGAGGAGGCTATTTCATATACACAGCAAGGTAAAAAGTAGTTATTGACAATTAGCACAAAGTAATTAATGCTCCCATCTTGTTACCCTTGATAGCCTTTTGGTGTAGTACCCGAGCCTTATCCTGGCTTGGATCCTTGCACTGGTTCAGTGGCTCTGAAAGATGCAGTGACACTTGAACAGAGACTGAAGATGAGGCTACACCTACAGTTTTTTCTTCAGTGGGAGTTCTTGCCATACATATAAAAAGCATACACCCCCTGTGATGTTTTGCCAGAAAACTGTCATAGCTGTGTTTTGTGGAAAGTCTCATCATGAGGACTGTCATAGTGTTTTCCAGATTGCCATCAGTATTTATAAGATCTGTTGCTTCTAGGGGATGAAACAAAAAAATGATGAAACAAAAGAACTATGGGTCTTAAGCAGACGATAAACTGCTCAGACTTGGGCACTTCTGGGCACTCAAGAACTTCACTGTTAAAAAAGCACTTGATCAGGTACCTTTCAAGGGCAGAAAACAACTGAACTATAGCTGATTTTGCTGTTCCCCCTCCTAAAAAAAAAATCACAATTTTCATTTAGAGCTACATCTAATTAATTCCACTTACAATTACAGAGCATACTTAAACATTAAAATGCAAAGAAATGTCTTAACTTAATCAGTTATTAAGGTTAAAAGTGTAAAAAAGTAACATGAGGCTATGCAAAACTATTAGAGACATTCCAAGGTTTGGATAAGGCTGTAAATGACAAGAAGGTTTATAAGGAGGCAAGTGTATTAAGAAATGCACAAAACCAACATAATCTTCCTCCCATGAGAATGTCATGCAATAAATGAACTATTATGATAAAGTTATTATAGAGCTTTGTGATCTTATACACAACTTAATTCTTCTGCATATTTTCCTTTGTTACAGCATGAATTAAAATTATCTCCTTACAGTTGAAAGAATATCTTGAATTCTTCATTATACTTTTAAATAGCTATTTGCCTGGGAATTTTTCAGTCTTCTAAAAATTCTTTACAGGAGACAAACGGGAAAGAGTTTATAGAATGAAGTAACACAGGACTTCCATGACTTTACATATAACACAGATATAATGGCAAACTCTTCAACAGAAAAGTGAGTGGAAGTGCGTTTTAAATTCATTTATATTGCTAAAGTAGGCAAACATGCTGGTCAATGGAACTTCATTGGTTTATGAAGCTGCACTAATGAAACAAGGATATACATAAAGGGAGAAGCAAGGGGAGACTAATCTCTGCATTAAGAGTGGCCACACTGCTACCTCAGCACGCAGGGCAGCCAAGACAGCAGTACTGTGGCAGATTCTTCCAGTTCCAGCCCCGGGACCCAGGCAACCACACAATTTGGCAACAGCAATTACAGCCAGCCCAAGCTGCTTGCAAATCAACACAAATACAAGCAATTAGCTTTCCACATATAATCCTTATTGTATAAAAACTAATAGCAAAAGACAGATAATTAGTTTAAATTACCACTTAAGACTGAAGTTGTAAGCCTGTCTGTAGCCTAAACAATAATTTATCTAATAATTAATAATAGAGTTTTATTAATTTTTAAGTACAGGCCATATAAAAAACATGCTGATTTAAGCTCTCAAGGTAGTAGGTGTCTCCATGAGGAAGCTGAAGTCATTCAGAACATGACACTGATGCATACCATTTAAGTATCTTAAGACTCATTTTAGAATCCAAATGTTGTTCTCCAAATTCTCAATCATTTCTGTATTTATTAGAGTTATTTAGATGAGAATATGCCTTAAAGCAACCAAACTAAGGAGGCTGAACCTGCTTAAGAGGGCTGTAAACCACAGCTCTATAAAACAGCTATCATTTTATTGCAGGCTTCCAGGTTTACTTAGTAAGAATCTCTAAACTTGCTGGGTAGTGATTAAAGTTTTATGGTCTAAAAAAATACATTAGCTGAACACACATAATTTCCCTCAGTGAATGTTTCAAGCACAGCATTTATTTCCTACTATGGCATGAATGTGCAAATATATACTTCCTTTAGCAGATACTGAAGTAAATGGGATTATTCCCATAATATCTTCATTTCACAGAGCACTTTTTACCCACAAAGTTCTGAGCCAATTACCCAGGAAACAATTAGCTTTATTTTACTTAGAGCAAGCTGATGGCAGAGTTGTTTAGAACAGACCAAAATCCAGGTGCTGTGCAACTGTGGTCTAAGCAGATCTTGCATTTGCTCCCAGTTCAAGGAGCTAAATAATGAAAAAAAAAAAAGAAAGCTGAGCTGGGGGGAAAAAACTTTTTAACTGGAGCAGCTTTCTGAACTCACCAACTCCTTGCAAGAAGCAGAGGGCAGGAAGGGCTATGGGTGAAGCAGAGTTCAGAATTGTTGGTTTGCTCACACTGCCCCAGAACCAAACATGCGAGTCTGTAGCATCAGGTAACATTTGAAAAGCACACATACATCTGAGATGAAAACAACTTCTGCACACAACAGAAGACTGCAGCAGCTGAACTCTGCTATAAACTGCAGTTCTTAAATAGTTTTTTTGGACTAGGCTGACGCTATGCTCCTTGGTCTGAGAAAAGATAGTCTGCAAATTTTTACAGGTCCTTGACACACTTCTTATTCTCTTATTTTATTTTTTTTATTTTTGGTTAGGTTGAATACATACCTCTGCTTCCATTTGGTAAGTATTTTCTACTCTACTGAAATCTTCTGTTACAGTCATATCTTCTTCCTAAAACAAAGTAGAGGAATATAACCTTAAAAGACAGAAATTAAGCATCTCCTGTATGTACATGGTGTCCTATAAGAGCTGAACTGTTTTGGCATATTACTTATGACTTTGCAACAGAAATTTTGAATTTTCCATGCAAATATCTTCAGTTAAAAACTAGCTGGATGTTAAAGACTTCTTACATTATTCTAAGTCAATTATACCGTAGCTCTATAATATGATTTTGCTGCTCTTCTCTTGAAGAGGTCATAAAAGTAGCTGCTAGGTAGAAGCTGTGTGCATCAGTGTGTAACTGTAAATTCACCTGATACAAGAAATCTAGAAGCTTCAATTGCTTTTAGAAAGTTGGTATGTGAGAAGTGCTTTTTAGGCCCCTATTTTAAGATATTTTAGCAGCAGCAGCAGCCTGTGGCAAGGTCACATAAAGACTGAACAGCTATTATTGTGGCATAATGGTAACCTTTGAAAAAGGCTGTTCCACCAGTGATACCTTGGCATCAACAGCAGCTACATTGGTCAACATAATGTCTGCACTGAGCACTAGCAAATCCTGTAGGACATAGAAATAAGATACTGAACTCAGGAAGATACAGAGTAACTGCAGTTACATGTGAATATTTGACCAGCTTGCTACTGGTCTAACAGTCACATATCTTTCACCCACTTCGCTCTGCAGTGAACAGTTTGAACGAACGATTTATTGTGAAATTAACATAGCAAATATAGCACAGCCTAGAGCTTAATTGCAGCTTTGCATGTAACACCCATGAACTGCAGTAAGGCAGATACCCAGCCTTCTAGTTACTAAAGAAGTTTTCTTTACTAAATTTATTTGCATAGGAAAAGTTGCCTTCAATGTTGACACATTTCAAAATATGCTTTGTGTCAGACTATTTCCTACAGATGCTCAAGTCTTCAAGTTTATCACACAGCATGCATGCATGCATAAAGTTTATGCAAATGACATTAACTATGAGAAGCATTTTCTTTTTAAAATATTATATGATTTTATTACCATTGTATAGCACTCTACAAAAAATTGAAATTTCAGAATGTGTATCATGATTGATTGGTAGTGCTCAAATTCAAGCACAACAGTCCCATTTTTAGATATTTTTAGAAAATCTCTTCTGGTAAGGGCAAGGATTAGCAAGGGCTAGTAGTCCATAAAAGCTGTATTTTTTTCTGTTATATAGCTGGCTGGGGCTTGCTAAAGAATGATCAAGACAATCTTGCATCCACAGTTCATTTAATTGAAAAAATGGAGCAAATCTTACTATTTATGATAGAATCCAATTAGAATTGCCAAGAAAGATTTCTTTCCCCAGAGGTTTCACATATCTTATAGACATTACCACAAAGAAAACACAAATTTCTACAACTTCTATCTTACAGAAATAGCTGCGCTGTAACACAACTGTAAACACAGAAAAAATCAATTTGTTTTCCCCTGTCCCCTCTCCTTAATCCTTTTTAAAAACAGCTTCTCGTTCCTGCTGAGAAGATCCAAGCCTTGAAATTTGGCTGTGCCCTCCCAGGGCTCCTGTGTATTTAAGGACACTGCCATCCAGTGGGGCCCAGCACAATGGCAAGAGCGATGTTACGGAGTGAAAGATCATTTTGCACCGTACTACAAAATTTCCTTCACAGCTAAGTTTAATCCCACCAAATTTGATAGTAGCTGTATGTGCTACTGAAGATAAATGGAGGAAATAATTGCTGAAGTCATAACAAGGTGGCCTTCTGTGATACATTTTCTGTTAGATACTTTGCTTCCCTGTGTGACTATGTTCACACAAAGATATGGAAAAGACAGGTAGGAGACAACAGAATTTTAAATTGGAATCAAGACTGAGACTACTTCAAAAGCAAAAATTTTTCTTCCCTACTGTTTATGTCTACTATTCATATTTTGGCTGAGGAAATACCCATTTAATTGCAATAGCCACAGAAGAAATACTTTTCCCTGTGACGTAGGGAAAGCTGCACTTCAGGTGTTCAGGACATCTGGAATAACTTTCTCCATTTTCTAAATCTGTGGGCCAAGAATCACAGAAAAAGAATTAAACAAATATAATAATATTGGTATCTCAAGCACCCCAGAAGCAACTCAACAGAATCACACTTGAATTCTGCTTATAAAGCCTATTTTTTATGTGGCATCACATCACTGCTGCAGGCAGTCTAAAATAAACACAGATAGTCAATATCCCATTGAGCATATCAAGTCCAGAAACATGCTTTGCTTTATATTTTCACTCTTTTCAACCGAACACAACCCTTCTGAACAATGTCTTTGTCACAGGACCATTGTGCCCACCCTCATGACACTGGCTGTTTATAGGAATGACTGCTCTTTTCTCCAGAAGAGAACAGGGAAAAAAATAAATGGGTACGTTAGCAAAAGCACACTTCGAGGAGACAAGTATGTAATAACACACTAAGAGAACAGCCCATCTGCATATAAAATTATGTGTTCTGATCCTGGCTAATGGCTTAACAAACCTATGAGACCTTTTTATGACACACAAGCCAAGCCTGAGCAAGGGAAAGCGTTTATAGTTTGGAATGTGCACTAATGCCCATTGGGTACGCTGATATGTGTAACTGTAAATAAAAAATATCTGGAGGCACTTGAAAGTATCTCTTAAAATAAATCTACTTGTACATTTGGATTGATATATCCAGCATAACTTTACATTATGAAAAATGAAGATTTCTGAACAATCAAAAGATTTAGCTTCTTCCATCTGATCGTGGCATTTTTGCTCTGGGCACTACGGAAATGGTTAATGAGAGCCTTGATGTATGCTCCTGTCTCCTGACAGTCATCCACAGTGTGTCCAGACAGTTAAGGATGGTGAGAACCTTCTGGGATTGGGTAGATGTGCTCCAGCCTCTCATCCCCTCACTGTCATGTCTGTTTGGCATGAGACGACAGAATGATACACCACAAACCTGTGGTGAAAAGATTTCTGCTGCTTAATGAAGAAATAACAAGTATATGTAAGAGTTATTACAAGAAAGACAAAAAGCAGATTTGTACTCAGCAAATGCAGGGTACTCTGGAGGTATTTCTTTAAATATGTGGTAATATAAAAAAGTGATGTCTTACACAGCTTTTTACCTTCATTCAGGGATATACTGACACTGGAAGATTTTGCAACTGAGCGAGCAAACTTTTAAACCTTTTTTTACTGATGGTATGGATTTGCATAGATAACTGTGACTCTTGAATAAGTTTTGAAATATGGAGACTACTGCACATAAATCCAAGGGAGGTATGCCAGTTCAGACAATCTCTAACCCAGAGCCTACCAGATATAGTTTGCTAGATGGTTGGTTTTGCTCAATAACACTCTGACAGGTACAACAAATATTATCACTGTTATTTTAAACAAGGTGCCAATGCCAACTGTACTAAAGAACAAGTGTCATCTCCACCCCATTCCCCAAATAAATCATAGGTGGCAAATATAAAATCTGTTTGCTTCTAGAGAAAGAGAAGAAAATATTACTTTTGAGCAGCTGGGCTGATTAAGGGAGATTGCTTTGAAGGCTGCAAGGAAAGTGAAATCAATGGGGAAACCACATTCTGTGCTCTGAAGCGCTGCATATACTTACAGCACTCTATAAATAAATGCCACTATGTGCATCTATTTCTGATTAAAATCCTGAGTAAATGTATATGGAGATCAGGTGCTACCCCCAGGCATCCTGACAAGCTGCTAATGCAAGCTCCTGCTGCTGCTGCAAAGGTTATGCACTTCTGATCTCACAGACTTCCTGCTATAGCAACAATAAGGGTTATGGAAATTGTTCTGTGGATTAATTACAAATAAATATATAACATAGTTAGATGATTTTTAAAGGAGGCCTTAGATAAGCTTGCAACAACTGGAACCATATGGAGATTGTAAAGAGTGATTAATTTTACAGTTGTCTAGAACGGTATTAGCTGCAAGTGAGGTTAGCAAACACAGTTAAGAACAAATTGCCAGCAGTGAGAGTTGTTAGTGGAAAAGCTGCAAGGCAAATAAAAGCTCCAGCAGTAGAGTGATTTAAAACTGGATGGAACAAAGCACTAAAAATTATACCGTGGGGAACTACTCCGAAAAAAAAATAACTTCATGTTGTTTTTCTCAGAGTTCCCTAGAGCTAACACTTTGCTAACACTGAGAAACCCACAACTCAAGCAGCATTTCACAGTCTCTCAACTAAGTGGAAAGAACATTTCCATTCTCCAACACACAGCATCTCTGAAACAGAAAAAGATTACTGTGAAATGACTGTAACTATAATAAGATTCTGAATGCTCTCACATTGTAAAAAGAGCCGGCTCTCCATCCTGCTTGCCTGTTCACATTACATTTCTGAACCTGACTGTTATAAACCCAAATAAAACCGTTGGTTTGTCCAACTCATACTTCAGTTTGCAGTCCTTTTGTCTAGCCTGGAGTGGTGCACACAGCCCCTCTAAAGCACACATACCTATTTAACACCCTGCCTACTCCTGTTGTGTGCCAGCCACCATGTGTTGGACGCTCCATGCTATCCCAATTCAATCAGTCTCAAGTCAAAACTGGAAGTCAGCTGTACCCATTCACTGTAGGGTAAATATCCTCAACCATCTTTTCTAATCTAGCCATGCTCTGAAGAGCAGTTTAATTACAGTCAGGACGAAAATGCCCCACAATCTGATAGCTCCCCATGGTGGTGGGTACAAAGCTTAACATTTTCTCTACTAATAAGAACAAATGCATGCTGAACTGCTTTGTCTTCTCCCATTCCTCTTAAAATCCACTACATTTAACTCCTGCTAACTCACTTAACAGAAACTGAAGGCATTTAACCTGTAATCCCTTATAAAAATGCACCAGTTTAGGCTGAATGAGTCATCCTGATGGCAATGGAACCCATGACAAATGCTGCCTTGTGACAGACATGCACCCAGCCATGATCAATACCTAACCCAGAGCAGCCTCCATGTCCCCTTGCCATCCAGTCCCAGAGCTGCAATATGAGCTTTTTCAGGGGCTAAGTGGTCTTCTTTATTGCCTTCTTTATTCCTGAACAACTTGTATAGATGCTACAATGACCACATAACTGTTCAAAAAATACAATTTTGTTTGGGAAATGAGAAGTTGGAGCCAGTACTTATCTTCAAAAGCATGCAGCATCTGAAATGGGGGCATGCAATTTCACGGTGGGCACATCACTGTTTAGGCCAAGTAACTTACTCTCTTACTTTGCATTTACTAACTCTGACTTGTACTGTAACATCATGCAGTATCAGGAAACCCTTCTGCAATTCTTTTTTACTCCACTGAATAATCTGGTGTTCATAGCAAACTCTACCATCTCCCTTTTTCCTCAGCTTATCTGTGAATACACTCAAAAGGCACAAACTTCCTAGGGAACTTCAATAACAAATAACTTTCAAAAATTACTGCTTATTCCATAAAAGATCCACTTTTTTGTTTGTTTTTAAGAGCCCCATGTGTGGAATACTGCTCAAAACTTTTTTTGTGAAATCCAAAAACATAATCAGCACAATTGTTAGGGCACATATCACCCTTATGGAGCATTTGCTGTTTGGACAAAGATTTAAAGGCAAGACTGTGCTTTTTTCATTGTTGTGAAATTACTTCCAGAGGCTAAAAAACTCACTGCGCTAAAGGAACTTTCTGGGCCCATAAGGGGCTTCTGTCACTTCAACTATCTTGATCATATCCCATGCTTTTCAAAACCTCGCTGCTTAAGTAGAACAAAAAGAGAGAGCGAGGAAAGAGCTCTGTAGGTATCTGCTGCTAAGCTCTGGTAATCACATAGTTATCCTGACACACACAGGTACAGGTTATGCTGCTGTGTACAACTTTATCAGTTTCATCTGCACGCACAGGCCAATGCTGTATTACACGAACAAACCACGGAATTAGGTTGGAAAACACCTCTGATAATATCATAGAGTGCAACCTTTGACCGAACACCACGTCAACTAGACCACAGCCCGGAGAGGCACGTCCAGCCTTTCCTTAAACGCCTCCAGGGACGGCGATTCCACCATCGTGGGAGTCGAAGCAGGACAGCTTTCACACGCTCCACAAGTAACCTGTTAGAAAGCCCGGGTAGCGCCATTCCACCTTTTCCGCCGGGCTGGCATGGCTGCAGCCTTCCAAAGACAGGCAGGCTTTCCCAGCAGCGTCCCCGCGGTTCCCGAGGCAGGGGAGCGAGAGCTCCAAACGCGTCACTCCGCTGCTTCCCGCCGGCACCAAGGCCCTCCGCGGGCGCNTCACGGCTGGAGGAGACCCCTGCGATCACCGAGGGCCAGCCATGGCCGGCCCCGCCACGGCGCGGAGTGCCGCCTCCAGTCTTCCCTAGAACACCTCCCGCGACGGTGGTTCCCCCATCGCCCTGGACGCTCCCTTCGCATTTATAATCACCCTTTCCGTGAAGAAATTCTTCATAATGTCCAGCATAAACGTCCCTGGTGCAGATTAAGGCTGTGTCCACCTATCCTGTGGCTGGTTGCCTGGGAAGTCCGTCTGCCGCTCGCTGAAGGGACACTGCCATGGCAGTGTCCGAGGGTGGCACCCAGCCGTAAAAGTGACTAAGCACAGGACAAGAGGACAAGATTCATACCCTGGCCCAAGCAGGGTAACCCAGAGCAGCTTGCTTAGGTCCATGTCCATTTGAATTTTTATTATTTCAAAGGAGGGCAATGTCCATGCCCTGACCCAAACAGGGTCAGCCAGAGCAGGTTGTCTAGGTCCATGGACAGTTGAATTTTTTATTATTTCAGAGGATGGGGGATGCTCGGAGTATTTCTCTGAGCAACCCAAGTCATATAATATTTATGTTCACCTGGAGTGTCATGTGTTTTAATCTGTGTCCACTGTGTCCTGTCACAGGGTGACTCTGAAGGCTGGCTTCCTTGTCTTCCATCCATTAGGCATCTATATGGAGACTGATAAGATCTCCCTGAGCTTCCTGTAGGCTGTAGTTCCCACTCTGTCAGCCCTTCCTCATAAGAGACATGCTCCAGTCCTTTCACCATGCTCACGGCCTTTTATTGTGCTTTCTTCAGTATATCCATATCTTCCTTGTGTTGGGGAATCCAGAAAACACTCCAGGTGTGCCTCACCAGTGCTGAGCAAAGGGGAAGGATCACCTCCCTTGAAATGCTTCCCCTAATCCAGCCCAGGATGCCACTGGCCTGTTTTGCCAGGGGGGTTCATGATCCACCTGTTGTCCTTTTCTGTGTTCCAGCCAGTGAAGCCTTGGTGTGCGCTGGTGCACAGTGTTGTTCCTCCCCAGATGTAGGTTTTGGTGTTTCCCCTTAATGAACGTCGTAAGATGTTTCTCCACCCCTTTCTTCAGCTGGTCTGAGTGATTATGAAATGAGTAGCTCAGTGATGAACTCTGTATGTCTGGTCTCATTTGTATGAGGATTTTTGGGAAGGACTCTGGATATGTCATTACTGTTTACATTTGTGGTACATTCTGTTTTGATTACCTGAAATCTGTGATCTAGCACAGAGGCTGGAATGGTACTGTATGTTTATACAAGGCCTTGCAGCCTTCAGAGTTCATATTGCAAATGTTGGAAAGTCTGTGTTACATGATACTGATAAATATTGCTGTACTCTCCTAGATAAAAAACATGACGTACAGACATCAAGATCTGATTTTAACACTCAGATGAAGATTCCTTGGAGGTGTCAGGAAACAGAAGTATTGATGGAGTTGAAGCCCTGTCATTTTTCCCCTTCATTACTCTGCTTGGTGTGGTGTGTGCTTCATGTCCTGTCATTAGACAGCTTCTGTACAGATTTCCATTCTTGTCATTAATATCACATCTGCCTTGAGAGGTATCAGTGATTTCTGCCTGCTTCATGACTTTTGGAATCTTCTGCCTTTGAATCTGGTTTTCTCTCTATATTTGCTGAACACTTCAAGTGTTCAAATGAAACAGATTGAACCTCTTAGGTATTCACTACCTCTGGAGATGACACTCCATGTTTCTCAGCAAGAACAACGAGAAGCAGAGACTCCTGAAACTTTGAGTGCAACTGACTTTGATCAAAGTTACATGACAAGTCAAGGAAGAAGCTTGCAACAGAATCCTAAAAATATCAGTGCCTAGTCACTTAAATCAATTTGAGAGCTTACATGAATAAATTCTGGGCACTGCTGGCTTTAAGAAACAAAATATAAAAAGGAAAATGAGTTCAGACAAAATGATAAATGTATATTTCTCAAAAATAAATTCTTTCATTAAACAGAGAGGTAAATGCTTTTGTTAGTTGTCTGTCACTCCTTTTTATTTTTTAATTTCTTTTTAGCCAAGATGTTTGTAGAGGAATTACTTAAATATGTAATAGTATCAATCAACATACTCTAAGTATTAAATGACGCTTATCAAGAAATCATTAATAAAGCTTTTAAAGAACTCTTGGATAATGTAATGAAGCCAAATTGTGTACTCACCATTTTTTTTCATGTTCAAAATAATTCTGATTTAACCATTGATTAAAGGTGATTTGCCTTTTTATGAGACAGCTTATATGAAAAAAAAATCTGTAGCTGTATGTATACTCAATATGTTGATATGCAATGAAATCTCATAGGTGTTGCACACTTCAAAATTCAGTGCTGTGGGATCTTTAAATTTTGGGGAACACTGTGTGTGTTGTAGAAATCTTACAAAATGGTATCATATTTAAGAGCTTAATTGAATCCCAGAAGATCTTTCTAAGGCCAGATGTAAAATTACATGAAATGCAAACTAATCTATGGAAAAGGACCTCTCTGTGAAACAAGATCAAATGTGACTGAGTGGTTAGTATGCACAATAAGAACATCATACATGAGGGATCATTTAATTACTATAGCCACATTTTTGCTTTCTACTCTTTAAAGATACATTGCAAAGCTCAAGTTTAAGTGTATTGAGAGTCTGTCACTCAGAATTTGAATACAGAGCCAAATCTACAGATAATAAGCTTTTCCTGACTTACATTTTGAGTAGGTGGCATCTTTGAATATGATGGATTAACCTGTTGTTTTAGAGATGGAAAAGCTAATTTAACTGTGAATATCATTCTGCTAACTTATAGTTGAATTAAGAAATTGAAAACTTAACTACAGACTGTGAAGAAATAGAGACAGTGCTAAATTGTGTGTGGGATTTGTTTTTTTTCCTTAGGAAACAGATGGTTTTATGTTTGGATCTATTTCTATATGGTAGCAGTGAAGTGCTACATTGCTTATGACTTTTACCAATGGATCGGGATTTGTGAGGTAAGATTTTTAAGGTTTGGAATGTGTGTGATGAGGAAATCTCTGTAACAGCTGCTGCCAAATGCTGTTTTTGTGAAAGGACCATTTGCAGTAGCAATGTTGACTGATGTCGTTCCGTTGTCCTGTGTCTCAGCTCCCGACTTCGTGTGCTGCAGAACATTCAATGAGCAGAGGCCATGTGCCATACTTAAGTATACTTGGTTACTCCTTGCAATGTTTTTATGCAAAATCAGCCTGTCACTCACTTCTTACATAGCACTGACAATCGCCTTGTAGGGCAAATAAATATCCTGTGTAAGCCTGGTTTGTTACCTTTTCAGAACCATATGAAACTCAAAATGGAGAAGGTTAGATCCAAACAAATGGAAAATATAATCCTTCAAAATTTAAAACTATTTTGTCAGAATTCTAAGTTACTGAATTCTGAATAACAAACACCAGGGAACTCTAAACTTTTACTTGAGTATCTTTTATCTTTTAAGAAGAAACAGAAAATAAAAAGAGACCAACACTAGTAGTTCTGTCCCTGTTGGTGTTTTATTTTCAAGATCAAAATTTACTGGATAAGATGGAGCCAATGTAGAATTCAGATGATTTCTGTAAAATCTCCTGTATTAAGGAAATGTGTGTCCTCAGAGGACTTTTTTCCTCTCATGGACTAATGAGAAAAACAGACTTGCCAAGGCTTGAGAGGAACATACTCGGGCTGACAGGAGTGGAGGCAGATGAGAAAGTTTTCCCTTTACAACATACAGAAGTCTACAGAGAAAGGGAAATGCCTCCAGTCCTCTCACTTTGGCCATGTCTCCAGAATTTCCAAGGGCTCTTAACGATTTCTGTAGCTCAGGATGTCAGTCAGTGAGTCTCTGCTCTGGATATCACTTGCTGGAAGACACATTCCAGAATTTGTAGCCAGAGTAAAGGAAGTAGCTGGAAAATTTTCCATTATTACTGGAAAATATGAACAGATTCATCACACTTTACTTGAAACAGGCTTCCTCCTAAGTAGTGATTTGACAAGATAATTTGTTTTGAATGTAACTCCACACAAAGCTACTGTCTCAGGCTGAGTGCAGATGTAATCTGACTTTTTCTAATTTTAAATTGGTCTTATTAAAACAAGTGGAGATTTCTTTGCTCTGCTTTTCAAAGTGAACTTTAAATTATAATGTGGGCAAATATCTTCTTGTATGATTGTAGTTAGCTGTTGGTGTTGATTTAATCTACTGATTGAAAGCCCACAGTACAAAACAGAAGTAATTACATCATTCTTGTCCATTTCTGTAAAACTGCAAAGAACTTCATACAGTTGCTGCTGAAACCAGTTAAGAGGCTGGTTGTCTTCAATCATGACTGAATGAAGCCCTAAATCATGGAAGATACTGATATTAATAATGATGTCAGAGAGAACGTTAGGTTTTAGGCTAGTAGAACTAAGATTTAAATCTATTCTCTCTGGTAGACATCCCTGAAATGCCTTATGTTCTGTGCTCAGCAGTTAAAGTTGTAAAAAGTCACAGTCTCTGTTCAAGGGTATGAACAATACAGAAAGGCTAAGTGGCTCCTTGAAGTGGTCTTCAGCATTGCATTTGAAAGGAATTATTTTCTGTAAGGAATGAATCTTTGCCAAGAGTATATGTGCAATATTTTAAAAATAAGTTATAAATAAAACCATAACTGGAAGATAGTCCTAGGGAATGTAATAATTGTAATGTAATTTTAAGATACTCGCTTATAGTAAACTCTTCATTAAAATTTACATGCCTAATAATTTTAATACAATTTATTTAAAATGTTATCCGGGCTTTTGTAAGTTCTGAAGGAAAGAACATATATTTTCTCTAGTCTGTAATTTTATATTAGAAGCTCATGATAACTGTGAATGAACAGACATGTATGCTTCTCATGTAAAAGTGCTGCTAAACATCTGGGTGTTAATTTTCCACAAATATTCCTTTTTAGCAAGGCAATAAATCTTCATAATTTCACCACCAAGAACCTGACAGTTACAGCAATTATATGTTTGGCAGGAATGCTTTAAAGAAGCTTTGTGGAGGCAGCCATACAATTGAGGAGGATTATGCAATCTTGGATTTTAAGAGCAAAAGTAATTCCTGTGTCCTGACCTCTGTAAAAGGCCACACAGCTTTCAAAAGTATAGAAGTGAGTTTACCAAACTTTTGAAGACTCTGCTGTCTTGATGGAAAGATTTCATATTATGGAGTGCCTCTTGATGTTCTTGGGCAGGTCTTTATTGATTAATTATTCTGTTTGATAAAAAAGGATGAAATTATATGCCACCTGTATTAACAGAAAATGCTTGACTAGAAGAGGCTGGAAATTAACAAATCTATTCTTTTCCCAGCAGTTCTTGGCAGATTTTAGGCTATCCACTTCTAAAAAGAACCTCTGATATTACAGATTTTTTGCACATCCTTGTGTGTCCTCACCATCTCATGCTTGAATATATTTTTTGATTCAAAGAATGCACAGATTCAGCACTTAATTATAATCAGCATCAAGGAAGAGACACTGTAGTCCACAATCTCCCCCTTTCCACAAGCAGAGGTCCTTAATGTCAAGCAAGATTCCTTCTGCACCGTTTCTGTGACTTCCCTCTCTCGCAACTGGTTGCAGAGACCTTGGCCCCAGCTTCGAAATGCAAAGAAAAGGCGTTTTTATCCCAAATTTCTTTCTGGGACTCAGTTCCTAGACCCTGTTCCTTGCTGATAGGTATAGTCTGATTTGCCAACAAGCCTTAAGCTCTGGAGGGTCTGGGCCCAGGGCTGTTTTTTTCCCCAGGTCAGCTTTTATTGGTCCTATTAATGCAATTTGTCTGCTTGTTCTCACGTCTTTCAATGTAATGCGAATGACACAATAGAAAATAGGTAACTTTTAAAAATCAATGCTTAAATTTGTTTATTCAAGCTTGAATTAGGAAATACTAAAGAAAAATGAAAAATCATTCTTTCCTTATATATTGTTTATTTATTTAACCATATTAAACCTATCCCACTGTCACATAATGGTGTCACAGAGAAAAAACAGCTCCTTTTTCTGCAGGGAAAGTTACAGTTTCATGTCCTGAAGCACAAGATTAATTGAGTATGGAAAGCAACTGTCCTGGTTTAGGGCAAATTTGGGAGGAAACCTCCGAATGGGGCTCCTCTGGAAAAGCAAACCCAAACAGCCCCTCCCCTACAACTGGTTCGGAAAAAACTTCCTTGAAGAAAAGTGGAAAAAGCTATTATTTAACAAAATAAAATGCCCATTGAGCACACAGAATGAATAATATGAAACAATAAAACCTTTCGTTGAAGTGAGATGGCAAACTGAGAAAAGTCCTTGCTGTGGGTGCAGTTTATCTCCCTCAGTCTCTTAACAGTTCCTCCAGCGCTGGAGAAAAATGCCGTCCTCATCTGTTCTTCTCTGGGTTTTCAGCCTGGAGCAGGTTTAAACAGTCCCAAGAAAAAGGAAAAAAATAAGAGGAAAAAAAAATAATCCAGGGAACTTCTCTGCTCTAGCTAGCTAAAACTAACTAAAAAGCACAGGAGATCTCTGTCCCGCAGCAATCTGTCCGAGCCTCAGCCGAACACACCATCCAGGAAAGGAATGCAGAAGAGTAAAACAGTTTTTCAAAACAAACTGTGCTCTTCTTCTTTCCCTGTTTTGCTCTAAGAATCAACCTTAAAGGTACAGAACACAATATACAGAACAGAGGATTGGGGATACAAGCATCATAAAGTCACTCTAGGACAGCAACAAACACTGACTTTCATTAAATTACCCAGGCACTCATTATTAGATTTGACTCCAAAATTTGAACCTCCCGAATGGAATGAAATCCATATTTGGACTGCACACAGACTGAAGAGTTCCTTTCCTTAGTCTTTCTTTTCCAGGCTGTCAATTCAGATGAGATCTTGCTGTTGCACAGTTGGTGGAGGAAAGTTAAAGAACTGATCACTTTAAATCTAGGTCAGTCATTGGGTGATCTTCACCTTTTCTGAAAGAAAACAGTATCAGTACATAGCACCTCATCTTTTAAATGTTTGTAACTTTGGTTTTGTTATGGATCTTCATAATGTCTCTAAGATTACTGTTAGTTATGCCTATTGATCTGAAATAATTAATAAACAAAAAACCTGTAAAGTTGCATGTGACAGATACTTCCTTCAAATATACACATCCAAAGATCAAGTTGTAGATGATGAAAGAAAGAGATGTGAGAATAGCTTTGAGGGGTATGACAATTCAGAAATTAGCTGGAATATAGTGTCCAGGAGTTTGGATGCAAAGCAGAAGCAGAGGTTGGAGGCTCAGACCAGGGCAGCTGACAGCAAAAGGCTGCATTTGCTTTTATGTACTCAGGGAGATAAAAGTTAGAAAGAGAACAGGTAGCGACACAGTGACAGCCTTACAAGGGTAAATGGAATGGTGTTAGAAATGCCTTCCTAACTTCTGTGCCAACATTTTTTTTTCCCTCCACACATTAGAAGTTACTGGAAAAGGCAACAAAAGTTCTTTCTGTGTTTTTGGCAAGCTTTCATTAGTTACCCCTCAGATTTTCCATGATGAGAGCTCAAATCTTCACTTTTGAAGACCCTGAATTTTGTCTATGTTCTCTGGGTTTTGCTTCCCTCCATTTCCCTGCTCACTCTACTCAATCCAACTGACATGCATTTCATCTTCTTCTCTACCTTTTACAGATTTTACCCAGTCTTCTGGAGTCCTCTCAAGGACTAAATTCACTGTGTTACCACCCTCTTCTTTATGTCCTTTCTCAGAAAATGTCTCCCTGGAAACCCTAACCCTGTTCCCTCAGAAAAGTTAATCCATGCCATTTTTCTCTATATTTACTCTTCCTCTTTTTGTATTAATAAGGTCTTTAATTAACTAGGTTTAGATCTGTGGAGAAAAAAATAAAAGCTCCAATATTTTGAATGACCTTGAGTATGTATGACTGTAATATCCCTATATTACAGGAGGGACCCTATTTTGCACCTGAAATGATGAATTAGAACTTTAAAAGGACAGACCAGAGAGGGATACAAATACTAAGGAAAACAGGTAATTGCAAGATCAACCATATGGTTCTGTGTATACCAATCTGGCATGTTTTGGGAATCTTTAAGATGAGAATCTTCACTCTTTTTCCTTGGAAGTAAGCAGAATGCAGCAACCTGTAAGTTCAGATTTCACCACACTGCAGTGTGCCACGGAACAGAGGGTCATAACAAGACCCCAAGCATGGAATCATAGAATGGCCTGGGTTTGAAGGGACCTTAGAAATTGTGTAGTCCAATCCCATTGCCATGGGTAGGGACACCTTTCATTAGGCCAGCTTGCTCAGGCCCCCATCCAACCTGTCCTTGAGCACTTCTAGAGATGGAATATTCTCAACTTTTCTGTTCCAGTGCCTCACCATCCTCAGAGTAAAAAATGTCTTCATAATATCCAATCCAAACCTCATCTCAGTTTAAAGCCATTATTGCTTGTCCTATCTTTTCAGACCCTTGTAAAAAATTCCTCTCCAGCTTCCAACCGTCCCCCTTAAAATACTGGAATGCTGCTCTGAGGTGTCCCTGGAGCCTTTTTTTTTCCAGGCTGAGCAATGCCAACTCTCTCAGACTTTCTTCATAGGAGAGGTGTTCTGTCCCTCTAATTATCCCTATGGCCCTCCTCCGGACCTTCTCCAACAGGTCAGTGTCCTTCCTATGCTGGGGACAGCAAAGCTGGATGTGTAATCCAGAATGGAATCACATCAGTTTGTCCTTTTTTTTTGGGTAATAGTCATCTCTCGGGAAACTGAGCACAGAAGAAGGTAATTTTACTTTTAAATAGTAGGATCCTACTACATTAAATAACTCTCCTGTGGATGTATTACTGAGATACGGTAATTGCTACATTTTAAAGGAAAGCCAAATATTGAAATATTTGGCAGCTCTCATTTGACTGTATTGTCCTTGAAAGTGATCACTGAAGTGTGTTAAAAAGGAGTTATTGTAGCACATATTGAAAAATAAATAGAAATGTTAGTCATTTTGCAAAATTGTGCTATGGGATTGCAATAATTAGGAACAATTGAAGTCAATGCATGTTAAGAAAATGGAGTTTATGTGTCATAAAATATGATTGCTAATTATAGACCATTATTTTTCCTTGTGCCTTACTCATTTTGGTGTTCTGGCATTTAGTGCTGTTAAAATCAGCAACTTTAGTAAATTATTTTTGTGCAAATGATGTATACCATGAATTTGGTTTCACCATTTATAGGGCTTTTTTTTCTTTTTTTTTCTTTCTTTTTTTTTTTTTTTTTTTTAAACGGAAAGAAAACTACAGTCATTTCTTCATTTATTTTGCAATCCCAGAGCAGTACTGGGAACCATGGAGTCAGTCAGTGCAAATGAGTCAAGCCATATATCTGAAAAGCAATGAGCTACTGAAGTAATAGTTTTGAAGGGGAGAGCTTTTTATTAACCTTTCTAACACCATCCTGAAAGCTGCTAGGGATTCTTATTTCTCAACAACTTCAAAGACAATTCAGTGTTCAATATTTTCTTGCAGAACTGGGGGTGCAGAGATGAGGGACGGATGATAATGCGCTGATAAGGTCACAAACACTTGTGAAAGGCAATGTTATATGTAAAAAAGCAAATTTTTTTGCCAATTTTTGCCATGGATTGTGCAGTGACAAAAAATGGCATAAGATGGCAGTAAGAGCTTGCAAAATACAGTGGTTTGGTGTGACATATTCCAGTGGATCAACCTACTGTCTTGCAATAAGGATGATGTACAACAGGTGATAAATGGAGATTTCTGGGCCCCTTTGGGACATTGTTTTCTAACTTTCTTTTTGCATTTTTCTTGTCCTCAAAGAAAATCTCCAGTTTATTTGACAATTATACTCTTTTATCTGAGTGTGGGAAAATGGAATAGTTTTTCATACTGCATTGCCATCTGTGTGGAAGTGCTTGAAATTCACTGCTCATACTTTTTAAATCTGTGCTGTATGAAAATCACTCCAAATTTAGCATTATATTAAGTATGGTGTCATGTGCTGATAGAAACAAACTAGGGCGAAACAACCACGTCAGTAATGCATATGCAGCTTTGCAGCCTTGCTAGTGAAGCAATATGGACAAAGGGCTGTTAAGTTTATCCACTGCTGAACTGCAGCAAGGAGGACAGCCTGCTGTGGGCCCAGACTTGTGTTGGCAGCTACAGTCAAACCCCAGGAGGGTGGAGCTGGTGAGCCCTGTGGGAAGTTTTGTTAGGTGCTCTCATGACATCAAGGCTCTAGGGTCTTCTCATAACTTTCCAGTCCAGGGCTATGACCTAGAGACACAAAACTGCCTTCTCTTGGCTAGAGAAATGACTTTCGAATACATAAATAATTACTGCCTCTGATACCTGTATGAAAAACAGAGAGCTGTACTTCTGGAGACTGATTTCTGTAAGATTTGTCCAGTTTAAGAACTGCTAAGATAGAAAATGTGTGGATTATTTGCAAAATATAGGTGTCTAATTTCTCACTGCTAATGATTTCATTAGATCTGTGTTGATATTTTCAGTAACAGCTTTACATTAGTATATGTTTATATATGTCTAGTATATGTTCTGCAGCCCCAGTGTATACTTCAAGTTCCTCTCAGTCAAAAAGATTCACCTTTTCTGAATCCTTTCCAGTGGTGATGATGATAGCCTTTTTAGCTACTGCTTTTTGTCCTTAGATCTGAAAGTGACTTATGAATGAATGTACACACCTCTGACCAGAAAGGGCTTTATGTGATCAAACAAAGTAAAATTAACATCAAGCAACAATGAGCAATCAATGTTTTCTACAGTGACTGGCAAGGTATTGCCTAAGCTGTGATTTAGTGGGGAAGTGTAGATGTGGAAGGGACCTTTGTCTAATTTCATTATGACTTTCCCTCAACAAAATTATTTTTCAGCATCTGTTTTATTGTAATTGCTGGGAAATTATGTGGTTGTCCATGATTTTTATCTGATAGCCAAGCCAGAGGTCAAAGCACAAAACTGACAGTTAGAAAGATGATGTGAGTTTGTTGTGCTCCCTGAAGGCCTAGGTCTGTAAGCCAGGAGGTGGATTACAGGTATGAATATTTTCATCTTTCACTGTCGTTCACATGAACCTGATTGCTTCCAATGAGGATTTCAACATTTTAGGAAATAAAAAGCAAAACTCAATTGATTTTCTTCAGCATTCTTTTTTAATAATGATGTTCCTAGGAAGGTCAAGGGGACATTCCATTATATGTCTTTTCAGGACAGCATTTGATCACATGTGGCATAAGAGCTTCTCTGCACCTGTAGAACTGGGTGCACCATTTAAAACCTATAGTGTTCATTCAAAGAGATCTAGTATGAAAAACAAAGTACAACTTGAGGTTTAAATCATCCATTTACTCCAAATATGTGGGAAAGACAGAGTAGCTTTAGAAGTAATATAGTTATTTATTTTCTTTTGTTAATATTTTTGCTTGGTGGTAAAATCCTCCTTCATTATATTAATAAATTAATGAAATTACAGTAATGGTACCTTTTACTGCATTCTAATGAGAAAGTGATAAAGATCCCTCTGTTCTGATTCAATTGTGTAAAGACCATCAAAATTTGGGTTACGGAAGTTCACATTTTTGTGTTTAACACCCATGGATTCATAGGAGCCATTTGCATTGGTAAACATACCTGAACTAAAAGTTTGAATTGTTTTCCTTCAATCTGCTTAGAAATTATTTTAAATCTTCATAAAATTGCTGTTATTGTCAATATGGTGAATTTTTGAAAATTCAAGTGCAATGCTGCTTTTTATTCTTATTCTAACCCTTTTGAATCTGCAGAATTGGAAGCTCTCAGGTAGACTTCCAATGCTTTTTAGGATTTAACTGTTTACTCATCTTTACCCATTTACGAAGATGTTTCCATATTTCAGGTTTGTATTCTGATAAAAACTCTCTTCCAGTGAGAATTCTGTTAATATATGGAAATCAGAAAGTTATCCATATGGCAACTTTTTATCATATGTGAAGAGAGAATGGATGCTCTCAAGTCAAGACCTTTCATTTTTTTTTTTGCCATTTTTGTTATATTCAATACAGTAGGATGATTGACAATTTCTGTCTGCTAATGACATGTTTTCAAGATCATTTTAGCCTCTGGCTTCTCTTCCCCATATTTTTGAGTGATACAAGGTATTTTGAAGCACAACACAAACTATTTCTGATTTCACTAAGAAATCCTTGCCATTGCTCTTACAATGGAAAATGTGAGAGTGTTCATACATTGTCACTGAATGCAGCCCTCACTATTATTGCTTTCTTGTGTACTGTTGTATGATACTGGAAATAGTTGACTGTGGTGAACTGGTCCTCTTGTCAGGGGAGGGCAAAAACCACTAAATTTATCATGTGATTTCACCTCAATGACAAGCATGAACACGTTTTAACAACATTTTTATGTATTACCCAAATCTATTAACTTCTCATGAATTCCAGAATAGAAGGAATTCTAGAATTCAGGTTGAAAGTCCATTTTTCATCAGACTATTGCAGAAAAACTCTTGCAATACAGGTTTCTGAGAGAGTCTAGCACATTTCTTTGGCCTTTCTATTGGGCAGAAGTGAACAACAACCATATGGAGCAATTTTGATGCAGTCTATCAGGTTATGCATGACAGCACAAGATATGAAGTCAAAAACTGCTAGACCTTCTGGACTGAAATGGGATAAGCAATACATTTGCCCTGTCTTAAAGATTCACGGGAGAACTTTTCCTGCAATGACTGGACTAAACCGTTCTGCTCTTCTGTCATAATCTTGATGAGTGCCTTTGACCTCATATTGATTTTCCCTTGAGGTCTGATCCAAAGATCGTTCACAGAAAAGAGGATCTTCCAGTGGGCTTTGGCTCATGTCAATGAGTGAGGTCAGGTCAGGCATCACAAAGCTTGGCAAGAAAGGGAACCAGGTCACAAAGACCACAAAGGCAAAGAAAATCCACAAGTGACATTACAGAGTGGAGTGAAAAATGACACTAAGTCAGAATTCATCTTGACAAAGTCAGATATCGAAAAGTTACTTGTCATATTTTCTTCATAGCCATAGGATAAAAAAAGAAATGAGCTAGTGATTCATCGAACCTGTCTCAGATATCTACTTTAGGTTGAGATGAACTGCCTCCTGGAGCTACCTCTTTCTTTCCTTCGACTATAAAGGAGCCCAGGGGACTAGCTGACATTTAGGGAGCTGACTTTTAGGTGATAAAGTTAGAAAATTCCTGTCAAAGGGATCTGTGGAAGTATCTCTCTTTTGCTCTCTCTCCTTTGCTTCCTCCTAGCCATTAAAACAGTATTACAGGTAGGTCTGCTGGCTTGAAAAGGCACCCTCCTGAACCTCTGGTATGTCTGGACACTATGCTTTCCTCTAGAAAATTCTCAGCTAGGAAACAGACATCTCATCATCTGACCTGAAGTAAGTTTTCCTTTCTCTGAAAATCAGGATTTTTCCAATTCAAGAGTAATAACTACAATTGAATAAACTTCTTAGATTACTTAAAGTGAGAATTGATCTCAAGATTTTACTGCACCTCTGTTTTCTTCCTAAATAGTATAAATATCCCCTATTATTCCTTCCATCCGTTTTAACAATACATTTGCATGAATTTAAATAAGGTTTTCCTATATGTCAGCTGCTGCTCAAACTACTGCACTAGAGGTGGGGTCCAGGTAACACATTCTTGTTGAAATCAAAGGCTCAGTAAGTTGACTTTGTATTTAATGTGTGTCTTTACAAATCCGGCCCAACATTTATTCAGGAAAATACATGCAGAGAAGTAATTTTGTTTCTTTCCTCATATTGTTATATAGAACAGAGTATAGCTGTGTCCTTCACAGAGAAGAAAAGCATTTCAAAACAAAATGTACCTTCTGTTTAATGCCATAGAGGAGAAACTTACACCTAATTTCTTCAGACCATTTGTTTACTGGGTTGGGCTGAGTTCACTTTTTTCAAATTTTCAAGGGAGATGTTTTACAAGTAGCTTGATTCTTAAAGGTATTTGGGTTCAAAAAATATGTGTTGTTCCACAGTGGGTTTTTTTTTACCTTATGCTGCCTTTTTAAGGACCAAAATCTTTGGTAACTGATAGTCAATTACATTTAGCTTCTAAATTTAATTAAAAATATATTTAGGCTATTAAGGGAGTTAAATTATAGATGCTTTTGAAAACTCAGATTTGTATATTGAATCAATTTATTATTTTGTATTCAGCTTTGAAAGAAAGTTATTTGATTAGAAATACTATTTTTTTAAGAGGACCATAATTCTTCATTCAAGTGTTACATTTTGGTTCATTGCAGACAAATATCTTCAGGAAATTATTAGTGCAAATGGAAGCATCTCTTATAAGACACTCATGAGCTGTTTTGGAAATAATCTTTACTTGAAATACAGACTTTGGTTTCTCTACCTTTTTCCTATTTCTTTTTAATCACTGAGAGAGAGAGAACAAAGTGTTTGTTACAGTAAGGCAAGAAAAGAGAATAAATAACTGCAAATTAATGGATCGACTCATGAAATATGTAGTTTGAATTTGACAATTGCTAAAATATATATGGACCCAGATTCTCCAGAATCAGATATGTAACCTAAAGTCACTGTTTTTGTAGCAAGTGGGGTTGGATCCTACTTATGCTATACATTAAGAAAAGGTCAGATGTGGAACAAATAGAAATATTACTTTTATTTTTAGTTACATGTTCTTTCTTTGATTCTAAACCTATGGATACATCAAAAAATACAGTAAGACATTTAGTATGATTTTGAAGACATGCTTCTTCCTGAAGTTAATATGAGCTGTCTTCAAAATGTGAAAGCAAAATATATAAAATTATAAAACAGTCTGCTCTGTATTTTAAAATATTTTAGAATATTATCATAATTAATTAAAATACTTATTAGTAAAAACATTTGCCAAACATAAAATTAAGCAACTTTCTTCTCAGTGCAGCTCTCTTTTGGGTTAGCCAGAATTTTAAGCACTTCTGGGAATGCTTCAGTGTTAAAATATATGAAGGTAAGTTTTTCTTTATCTGTTTCATTGTCCTTAGAAATTGCCTAGATTTCTGGTCTTCAGAAATATTTTCACTAGTGCTCATCAAAAGAGTCTTTTAATATCCTTTCTGAATCCCTGCATTAATTCCTCCAAAGCTTCAGGATTAGCTTGACTAATAAACTCAGTTCTGAATAAACTTAACAATGTTCTTCATTGCTTATAAACCTATCTGTCAACAACAATGAATCAGCCAAAAGCAAGAAAGCCAGAGGAAAATGAAAATAATTTCTCATGTTTTATCAAGAAGAAACAATATTTTGCTTTCTCTCTGAAGTTGGTTTTGAGGCTAAGTCTTGAAAAAGTGCTAACAATTCTCCCCAGCGAGCACACTCTTCCCTGTAATCCATGCAGTTTCTGAAATGGAGAAATACAGAGCAAAGAGGAGCATAATTTACAAATTCAGCTCTGAAAATTACATACCCATTTTCCTCCTTGGGTTTGAACTGGAAGCTAGAAATATTTTTATGCAAAACAGTTATAGCCATTCCTGTGTTTATTTGCCACCCTTTACTTCTGGTAAAGCTCGAGCATGTAGTCCATGCCCTGTTCTATGAGAAAATTTAAAGAGTTTTCAGGCTGTGGTTGTCTCTCTCTTGATGGATTTGGACCACAAATACAAACATTTGATTCAAACATAAACCTGGCACATACCTGCTGCACAGAGAAAAATTCAGTTGAATAGTTTATTAATAATGTGAAGGCTCAAGGTAAAACTGATTCCAGATGGCTTTGTAAACTCCAGTAACTCACTGAACATTAGATAAATTTTCTATTCATTAGTCTCAGTAAATGAACTAAGCTATTAAACAGGAGTATGTACACACGCTCTCCCCCTGCTCTCCCCCATTATACATATAATTTTTATCTATGCAGAATTTTAGGCTGTCATGCTGAGTCATTATTTTAGTGCAAGTGTGATGTTCTGGTGAGGGGGATAGAAGACTGACTCTGCCAGCTTGGTTTTGGATTTCATGCTGATACAAACAACCTTGGTTTATAAGAGATAACAATTGGGAGTAAAAGTCACGAAACAAGGTATCTGAATATTAAAGTTGTAAATTCCATGAAACACAACTTTTTTTTGATGTTTACAAAAGCTGGGAGTGAGTATGGTGGATATAATTTGCACGAGCAAATACTGTCACCCAGATATTGAATGGGGCTTCATGTGTTTTGGTATCCTTAGTCAAAAGTTTGATCCAATTCCAGCAGTAGCTTCCCAAGTGGAAGGTTTTGGCATAAATGATCACTTCACTTCCTGAAGGTGAAAGGAGCTCTTTTCCCTTCTGTGTTCCCTTCTAGGAGCACATTCAGGCCTTTGAAATGCAATTTTCATCTTTTGAATGCATAATAGGAAAAGTGTCCCTTTGTCTTTGGTGATGTATATTTTACCTTTAGACTGTAGGTTGAGGGGCACTCCTCTGTGGGTATTTCTTGATGCCGACGTAGCTGCTGAATTTCAGCTATTCTTTGCTGTGCCCTGGGTTAATAAAAGTAATGTTGATATCAAGTTTCCAGAAGCAAGAGAAAGTTCAAGCAAGGATTACTGGGTAAGGGACTGCCATTTACATCAAGCGATCCTGGCTGATTCTGTCCTGGCTCATCCAAGAGATACCTCCTGGAAGATTTTCCTCAGTGTGTACATGACGCAGTTTGTCACACACACACAAACACACACTCACACTTTGATCAGAAGGCATGAACTAAGTTTACTTAAAAGTCCGACTCCATTATATAGTATCACTACAAAGGCCAGGGACTGGGGGAGAAGGTTAACACCTCTCCCCATCCCATTGGTCAAGACAACTGTCCATCAGCTGTCCATATCTCTAAGAACAGGAACGAAAACTTTCCTGGAAACTACAATAACATTGGCCAGTGTTTACAGACCAGAGCGTGAGAAAGAACCCAAAACATGAAACTGTGAAACAGAAGAGAAGGCTGAAAAAATCAGGGTGACATGTACGTTTTTTAAGGATCTCTTATTTTTTGCTATTGGGTAAGAGAGTTTGTGGTGGGCTGACAGCTTGGTCTGGGATGGCATTGTTTTCCCTTTTCTTATGATCATACTTTCCACAATACTTAGGGTCTGTGCACAGGGCACAAAGCCACCTTGTGCCAGACAGCCCAGGTGAAGGGCTGCAGTTTCCTCAGCAGAACAGCTGGGATGACGTGGGAGCCATTCTTGCTGAGAAGCAGAATGTCTAGGCTATGGTAATGCTAATATGATCTCGCTGTTCCCAGTGACCAAGGTAGGTTGATAATTTTGGTAACATATCCATCTTAATTTGTATGTTTATTGTTTTGCTCTTTAGAACAGCTGAAGGAAATTCTTGTTTAAAAATCCAAGCATCAGTAAGTTCTCCACACAATAATGCATTTAAATAAATGTTCTCTCCGAAGTGTGAAAGTCAGTCCATTGAAAGCATGGTTGCTATGGCTTCTTTCATGGATTTTGCACTTATTGTCTATAAAACACAGTACCTATCTGTGATCTCCACACAAGGTGTCTCCAGACTCCCAGGGAAGTGATATTCAGCAATTCATGAACAGGCTGGACACCCAAATCCTGTATCATGTTTCGCAATGGACCCAGTATTAAGTACCTGTCCTGGAAATATAATTTTTAAGCTCATGCTATGTAATTATCTTTGTTCTGAATTTAGTAGGGACAGTTGGGTATGTAGGATTGGTATTTGGAATACACAGCCCACAGGGATACATTGAAACAGCCTGTGGAAACTGAACTGTTTCACTACCTCTGCATCCTCTTGATGCTGGGGTAGGAGTGGGATTTCTGTCCTAGAACTATTCCATGAGCTCAGGTGATGAGTCGTTGGATAAGAAACATATGCTTATTGGGGAGGAATAGAGGCGCTTTTCCTTCTTGTCAAAATTAATCTCTCAGCCAGACAAAATGGAAAGCATCCTTCTGCTCGGCCAGTAACCACTCCAAGCAAATGCTCTCTGCAGCTGACCCATTGCAGAGAGACCACTGGATATCCAGGAGTGTAAGCTTCCAGGGACATGGGAAAAAGGGACCTGACAATTGTTGGGTAATGGTAAGCGCACAGTTTGGCAGGAAGGTGTCACCATCACTACTCATGCATTTTATGTAATTGCTTTCTAGTTATATGTGCGTTAATATTGTTGGAATTGAGATTGTTACCTAGGACTCTTGGACTCTTGACTCTGTTCTGGTTTAAACCCAGGCACCAACCACATAAGTGCTAACTCCCCCATGCACTCCTGGTGTGGCAGGGAGGAGAATCAGAAAAACAGGTAAAACCCATGGGTTGAGATAAGAACAGTTTAAGACTTTAAATACAATAAAATAGAATAATACTACTACTAATAAACATGGTAATAATAACAAGAACAAAATTTTATGGAAAAGGAGAAAGAGATATAAATAAAATCCAAGAGAAATAAGTGATGCCCAACACAATTGCTCTCCACCCACTGACTGCTGCCCACCCCATTCCCAAGCAGTGACCTCTCCCTGCTGGCCAGTTCTTCCCAGTTTAGAACCTGGGCATGACATTCTATGGTATGGACTATCCCCTTGGACAGTTCAGATCAGCTGTCCTGGCCATGCTCCCTCCTGGCTTCTTGTGCACCTGCTCACTGACAGAGAGCATGGGAAACTGGAAAGACACAATCATAGAATGGTTTGGGGTGAAAGGGACCTTAAGGATCATCTTGTTCCAACTCCCCTGCCATGGGCAGGGACACTTTCCACTAGACCAAGTTGCTCAAAACCTCATTCAATCTGGCTTTGCTATTTATTTTTTTTACCTGAGAGTTTATTATTGCAGAAGATAAAAATGAACTGAAATGGAAACATTTTGTTTCATTACTCAACCACAAAATTGTGTAATTGAGCTATCAGAGATGTTACAAAAATATATTATTTCAAAATAAAATTAGAAAGTCTTAAGCATTTAAAAGTTCTAGCAAAGGTAGCTTAAGAGGGTTTTTTTCCATTGCAATCTTTTTGTTTCAAATTGTTTCAATTCTTCAACTAGTCTTTGGTGTAAAAAAGTTTTTTCATGTTTTCTGGTTTGTGAGTGCAGAAGCTGCTGATGTGATGTTATGACCAGGGACACTGGCAGTCTATCCAAATAAAATACTGCTGGACTGTGAGGCAGAAGTTGCTGCTACTGCATTAAATGTTCCAAAGGTTGTAAGCACAGTGGTGCTTGAAGAGTTCACAGCAGAAGAGTTGCTAGGCAAGGATGTAGCCTCAAAACAGGAGGATTACAACCAGCAGAAATGCTCTCAAATACATCCGTTTCCAGACGGTGATGTGCTGGCAAGACTGGAAATCATTGTAAATCTGGTAGCACTGTTACTACTGCTGTTCATGGGAAAGCTTGGCAGCCCAAAGCTTGATGTTTGCAGTCCTCCAGATCCAAAGGAAGGCAAGGGTTGAGTGATTGTATTCTTTAATTCAGATGGCACAGCTGCTTTTGTCAAAGCATTTGAAGCTTTCAGCTGAGGCAGCTGATTTTTCCATTGTCCATTCTGTTGGACAGAATTTATGTAAAGTTCTGAATGTTACTGTTTGCTCTGCAGTCATAATACTCCAGATGGAACTGTCCTAGCAAGAAATCTGAGAAGCCTGAGACATTCAGCTTTTCTTTCATTGGTGAGTAAGATTCCCAAATTTCCATATCTTTCACTACACAGTCAAGAAGCCTCTTCATATTTATAGCCATCAGCAATATTTTGACTGTTCGTAAATGCAGAAAATCTGTTCTGCAAAAAGTCCTTGACCTAGGGTAAGAACTACTTAACAACAACCAAAACATCAGTGTGTTATCAATATTATTCTCATACTAAATCGTTAACCACAGCACTGAATAAGCTACCAAGAAAATGAACTATATCACAGTCAAATCCAGGACACTCTTAGAGGAGTGTTACTTTACCCAAGTTCCCTGGGATTTATGTCACAGTGTCATCATTCCTGACATAAAATAGTAACTGAAGAACAATGATTCAATTGGGGGTAAGATTCAACTGTTTTAATGTTACTTGCTTTGGAGTTAATTGTTGAGTAAGAAAGTGATCTAGGCTCTTAATTGTTGGACAGTGACAAATGACTCAGCCCATCCTGAAATGGGATATGCTGATGAATCTCTGAGAGGAAAGATACCTATATCAAAAATGCTCCTTTGAGTATGGTGGAAATGGAGAAAAACTTGCTTGCCAAAATTGTTGAGCTTGAGGACAGATGAAGTGGTGGAAGACAAATGGTATCCTAGGTTTACTATAAATCAGGGTTTGGGTACCCTGTGAATCACACCAAGAGTGCCTTAATGTGATTGATTTTGAAGAGCAGATGGGATGTAAAAGAGGGAGTCCAGTTCTGTGAACATAAAACTGTCCAGTCTTCCTCCTGCATATGTGAAAATTAAATGATTACTCATGTATGGAGGGGTTGCACACCAAAATACCCTGAACAACATGGCAAGCAATTCTGGTGCGTACAAAAAAGCTACAACCAAAAGCCCAGGCAACTTTCAGAGGTCTGGAGAGCCTTTTGAAATGTTAGCCGTTCATGTAAATTCCATATATATGTTTGAAGAAAGCCATTATGATTATGTTTTATTCATATTTATCTTCTGCAGACATGTAGCAGTTTTAGGAAATGAGACATGCTGTGCCCCCAAGGGGAAAATCCTCCTGTAGATATGTTCTGTACAGGCAAGGACAGAGCAAGTCATCTGGTGGGCACACTGCATATATGCCTTGCTTGGTGGAAAATTGCAAGTTTAATTGGGTTTTTCTCCTGCTGTTTTTTTTAAACAGTACTGTGCAGGAAACCTTGTATATGAAAAATGTCCAAAAAAGATTAAGGTAAGTGGCATCCTAGTGCATTGTTTAGTGCTTAGGGCATAAATGGCAAATCTCAAAAGACTATGACAACAATAGAAATAATGTGTAAAACAACAAAGCAAAAATTACCATACTGTATAGCTGAGTTGTATGCAAATCAGGCAGCATTAAATGTCAGTATCCTAGCATTTTTTAAGAAAGAAAGAACAGAGCTAACAAAGAATGTTAAACTTCCTGGTCCCAGTGGTGGCAGAAATCCTTTCAATTCCCATGTGGCACCAACAGCAATGTAGGTATCTGTACGTTCTACTCATAATGTGTCAGTGCCAACCTCAGGGGTTCTCCAGGAGACACAAAACAGCGAAGTGAGCACTGGTTTGGGTCCACCAACAGATTTGGGTGCTGGAAAACTGTGTGTTTCTGTGTATAATCCAGCTTTAAAGTTCCTCCTGCCATACAGGAGTCGACAGCCTTACAATGCCTGTCCTTTCTGCCCCTCCAAGGACTGTATGTGCCATAAGGAATTCACAGTCAGCACTTGGAGGGGAAAGTTGTTTCAAATCACTTTGAGGGGCTATGGGAAGTAACCTTTCTTCTCACATCCTCATCCTTGCCTGGACTCAAAGTCATCACACCTGTGCCTCCTGAAAGGTTCTTCCTTCCAGACACACGGAATTAAGTAGATTGTCCCAGAAATTTTCTTTAGAAGTGGAACAGTAGTCATCTATTGACGCAGTTCGTCACACACACACAAACACACACTCACACTTTGATCAGAAGGCATGAACTAAGAACTAAGTTTATTTAAAAGTCTGACTCCATTATACAGTATTTCTACAAAGGCCAGGGACTGGGGGAGAAGGTTGACACCTCTCCCCATCCCATTGGTCAAGACAACTGTCCATCAGCTGTCCATATCTCTAAGAACAGGAGTGAAAACTTCCCTTGAAACTACAATAACATTGGCCAGTGTTTACAGACTACAGCGTGAGAAAGAACCCAAAACATGAAACTGTGCAACAGAAGACTGAAAAAATCAGGGTGACAATCTATAAGACATAACCAGAGGAACTGTCAATAACTTCCTTATATGTAATGTATATAATGTAATTTGGAGTGGGCAGAATACTCTATGTGGGATACAATCCATTTTCTTCTCCACCTGAAGGAATTCCAATTACCTCCCACCACCTAGGTGAATGTCCCAGCCAGCAAGGTATAGATGCTCTGGGAGATGTTAAAGGAAAGAGAAGGAAGAAGAGAAGGAAAAGGGCTGCTAGTTACATTTTTTTAAGCATTACCTAAAATTGAATGGGAGCGACTTAGTTTTTTAAGACATTTCTGTAGGATAAGGGTCCAGGGAAAGAGCAAACCAACTGGTCCAGCCTGGGGCTGGCCACCCAGGAGTCACACTTTTGCATGAAAGGCAAAGTTCTTTCACACTGTAGTCTCATCCACCCAAATTAAGTGAAAACTTGTGAAACATATCTACTTCTTCACAGTTAAAAGGTTGTAAGACTTAAACCTCTTCTTTTACAGTCATTACATTTTTCTGGCACACCTTACTTGGAGATACATGCTGCTTAGGTCTCTTCCATGTCCTTTCTCCCTGTTTTTTCAGTGTTTCTGCTAAAGCTTTTAGCTGTTCTTCCATTCATAGTGCTGTCTTTGATGTCTGTTTATTCCTGGTACCATGCAGTGTCACATAAGCAGATGCAATAGCCTCAATGAATAAATCCTTCCTTCCAAGCAGAAAATATTTCATGCTGTTGGACCTAGATAAAAGTATACTCTATTTTATAGGATCCATATTTCCAGTGTCATTTCTGGGCAGCTAATCCCATAAGGCAAGTTCTAGGAGTCACAGAAATAGCCCCAGATAATTGATTTTTTTTTCTGACGCACCAGCACTCTTTTATGGAAAAAAAAAAAAATCAAATCCAATATGAAAATAAAGAGGTCCTAGAGAAAAAAGTAGAATTCACAACAATTGTTTTAATTTTTTTTATTACTTTATTCTTTTATCTTGATATTTTTAATGAACTAGTATGAAAACTTTCTTATTTACTAATTGAATAGCTGTGATGGGTCTTTTGATAACTTCATGCCTTTTGACTTATCCACCAAACAGAGCTTAGAGGTATGACAGATGTCATGAGCAACCACAACTGTGTGTTTTGCTCCGGAGAGTTGTTAACTAATGACAAAGAAATAACACCATGATTTCAGCACACATACTGCACAAACTTAGGAATGTATTCTGTGAGTTAGCTGCAAAGAACTTGTTATGCCTGGGAAGCTTTATCATTTACAATGTTCTCTGCAGTGGGTACAAACCTGCAATATATATGGATATATGGATTATATACAAACTTTATCTATAAAATTCACTTCTGTGTAGAAGCCTAATGAGAAGCCTAAATACCACTTCCTGTCTGATGTTACAGAGAACTTGAACTTTGTGTTTACTATGTGTTTTCAATTTTAAGTTTAGCTAAATTATTATATGTACTGCATGCTGTATCACAGGAATGTTAAAATGCTGGGAATTTTTTTCTGCCGAAATCCATCACTGTCTGAATGTATGTTTATACCTATATGGTTCAGCCATTTGACTTAACGTTTTTTTTTTCATGGACAACATTGATTAAATGTAGCATTTTACTTCCTTCTCTACCTTATGCTGTTCTCAGATGATGATGGCTGCATTTAGCAGGGGCTGACAGCGCATGTGTTCTATTTCAAATATGTCCAAATGTAACCACAATTTGGTTTAAGGGGGAACTGTTACAAATACTTGTTTGACTTGCTGTTTCTTCATACATGACCCCACAAAACAGGCTGCTAAATAAGGATTTTCATTTTTCTTATTGCATTGCTTTCCTGTATATTTTTGTCTGCTTATGTATCACCTAGAATCTCTGTAAGGCAGGGACTAGTAAGTCTTTTAGGCTGTGTACATCCTGAGATTTTTTAATCTGTGACTTTATTTTTATAGCCCTCAAAATAATAAGCAGAATTGTTAGTATTTTCCTGTTTTGTAACATTGAGTTATTCCATCAGATCTCAATGTGAAAAGTTACTTCAAAAGGAAGCAAGAACACATAAATTTGTCAACTTGTGAAATGGTTTGACTCCTGAAGAGAACCTTCCTGTTTAAAAACTACTTACATCCTTTTGTAGTATTTTTTGATCTTATGCTGAAGATTTTAATTGGTTTTTGAACCCGTGTTCGGCATTTTATAGAGCTGAATTAATTTTAAGCTTTATGTTGTCTTTTTCTTGAAAGATTATTCAGTTCTATTTTCTCCTTACAAAAATGCCATAAGGGGCTCCCATGAGCCCACAAGAGAAAATGAAAGCTTTCAGTTAATAAAATGCATTTACCTGTGTGTGTAAGCTGTGACTGACTGAACTTCCCCCAGCACTGCTGTTATTATATACCATACATCTCCCACAGATATACAAGGCTCAAGGTCAGTGGGGAACAAAAGTTTTTGTATAAATGCTGGTATGCAAGAGTCCTTCATCTTCTGAAGCTGTTGTGGCTGAAGTGTGAAATGACCATGAGAAAATTTGCTAAAATAACTACTGTTTGCCTGTACACTCATCAGCTTCTCCCAGAATGACACTTGCAGCTGCAAAGGGTTTCTGTGAACAGGTGCAACATGGTGGTGGTTCGGCCCACAGAGATTTTATAGCAGAGGGAGGTAGAGAGGAAGGGAAGGGAATCATAGAATGGTTTGGTTTGGAAGAGGCCTTAAAAACCACCTAGTTCCAACTCCCCTGCCATGGGCAGGGACACCTTTCACTAGACCAGGTTCCTCAGAGTCCCATACAACCTAGCCTTGAACACTTCCAGGGATGGGGCATTCACATCTTCTCTACCTAACCTGTTCCAGTCCCTCCCCACCCTCACCATAAAGAATTTCTTTCTAATACTGAATCTAAACCTGCCCTCTTTCAGTTTAAACCCATTCCTTGTTGCCCTGTCACTACAGACCCTACAGAAAAATCCTTCTCTTTCCTTCTTATAAGCCCCATAAGTACTGAAAGGTTTCTCTGGAGCCCTGAATTGCCCAGACCGAACAACCCCAATTCTGCTAGCTTTTCCTCATAGGAGAGATGCTCCATTTTTAACCAGTGCTTTAGCCATGACCAGGTAAACTGAGGTTTTCTGTGGAAGGAAATGGGTTCCTCCCACTAATCAGCTGAGGCTTGTTTTAAATTGCTCTAGCTGCTTTTAAGGACAGGACTGCTAGTGACAGTGCTCATTCTTTCCGGGAGAAGAGTGTTCCAGTATCACTTTGTCTTGGAGACAATAACTGTCTGCTTGTGTACTTACATCCTTTTGAATTCCTCAAACCTCCTTCAGACTTGATGCATCTGAACATTTTTATGTCCTCCAAAGACTCCCACACAATCATCTCCTGATTAGTAATAACTTAAATATACTAAATAGTACTGGGCCCTCTACAGCTACTTTTAAATTCTCACCATTTACATGCCTAAATTCTCTACCTTTTTATGTTGTAATCAGTTTCAAATCCCACTACAGAGGTTTGACATTTAACCCATGATTGATTAGTTTACCTAACAGTCTTAAAAAGAACATAATGACAATCCAAATAAATTATACCATACCAACCTGCTTTATCTATTACTATATGTTAGTAGAGACATAACTTTCTCATGCAAAATTGCTTTGTCTCTATTGCCTTCCCTCTAAAACACACCAAGAGTGGAAGCCACGCCCTCAGAATCACTTAACTAATTTCTCTGAAGCTGTGCTAATTTGCATCCGCTGAGGACTTGACCAGAAACACACAAGTCTAAGAACCTCTTCTCATGCAATTAGTCCTTAATTGTGGGAGTAGCCGCATTTAGGTTAGTAGTGAGATAGAATCCTATATTTTGTCAGCTACAGGCTTTTGTGCTGAGGTGAGTCACAAAAAGGTGCCCACATCGGCAGGAGCACTTACTTGGGTGAGATATCTCAGTGCTGCTCCCCCAGTGCTGGTAGCTCTTTGAACTCCTGTGGTGGTGGGTTTTCCTTTATTGTATGTTTTCGGCAATCCCTCTAATGGTATGTTCTTGTTTTCTCTCATGCGGTTGGTCTGCTCCAAGTTTTTCTCCTCCCTTTCCTAGCTGTCAGTCATTCCTTAAACCTGCCCTTTATCCCACCTACCCAGCTGCCAATCCTTCCGGATCTCCGCCTCTTGTTGATGCTGGACCCCCGGCTGCCATGGAGAGCAGCAGCCGCCCTGCTGTGCTCTGCCACTCGGGCCAGAGCCGGACCTGAGGGCGGCCACTCCTGGCACGGAGCGGAGCGGGGAGTGAGGGCCAGCTCGGGGGATATCACCCGCAATCGCGACAAGCTCACAGAATTTTCCAAGCTTGGTTGTTGTCTGCTCATGCTGCTGAGCAATGAGATACCGAGAATGGACGCCCTTCTCCCCACCTTTGGCCTTTCTCTGAAGGCTTATCTCAGCCAATATTCTTCATTAGGGAAATGGGATTCCCCATTCCAAATACCAGCTACTGGGTAGTGGAGCTGCCCTCTCAGTGCATGCAGCCTGGGGAATACCTCTGGCCCACCTCAAGGGAAGTGAGCACCTAAACTTGTGTTCCTGTGATGCCAAGCTATGTGCATGCTTTCTCTATACGTTCACTGACACTCATCTTGGTTTTGTGGTTTTCCTGTGAGCTGCCTGAGAAGCTTGCAGGTACACACTAGTTACTAGTGGTGACCAGACTCTACTTGCTTTCTCAAGATAGCTTTTCTCTGTATTAATTGTGGAAATCTTCCTCAGGGTTTTAGCTCAAACCAAACCTGAGAGCAGCAGGCTGTTTGTTGGGTTGTAAGAGTGATATACTGTCAAGTGAAAGGGAGATGTTTCCTTGAACCCTTAATACCTGAGCAATCTATCAGTGCCCCCAAGGAAGATGAGACCCTTGTATATGACTAGTCTGTCAGGGCTCTGTTATGTGGACCCCATTAAACAGACACTGTGTCGGAGGGTGGTTTGACCAATAATTCAGGGTCACACACTGACAGTGTCCCTGCTCTTTGTTGGTTTATTATCAATTTTGTTAATCATGTCATCCACTGCCAGCAGCTGCCAGCACCCTTGAAGGATTCAAACTCACGCTTTATAGAATAGCACAATTTATTATCAAACACACTGGTTATAGAAGACTGTGACAGGTTAAGGTTCAGAGATTGCCATCAGTAGTATACTGACAGGAAAAATGAATCTGAAGCAATATCCAGACAAGCTCTAATCACCAACAAAAAGCTTACTCAGGATAATCATTTGATGAACATAAAATAAGGTTCTTACCCAACTGGCATCTATGGGGACAAGACAGGTTCAGCCCATCGATGGATCCCAGAAGTTATAATGAACTCCTCTCTAGCCTTTCCCTACTTAATCTATGTTTGTATTATTTTTGTTGTGGGAGGAGAAAATGTAAAGTTACAGTTTCATGTTTAGATGGAGTTTGAGTGACTGTTCATTAGCTTAAGTAGGGCATGAAAAGTAATATGTATTTTTGAGTTAATGAAACAAAGTTCAACTTTTGATTACCATGTGGATAATTCCTTTGGCTTAGTTCCCCTTAGCTGCATTATTTTCAACAGAGCATAACTGCTGTGCTGCTCCACCCTGTGTTTCATATGTGCATTGATTTCAACAGAGCATGACTGCAAGACCTTTATGCCACACCGTCCTTTGTTTCAGGGCTCCCTTGGAGTGACATACCCACATTCCTCAGTGGTCCTGCACAGGATGTGCAGGCAGTTTGTACCTGGTGAACTATAGCCAATGCATGCACTCTTTGCGGAACTTTGTTTTTTGGTTTCCCCATGTATTATGTATATATTTGTGTGTCTATATATGCTTTTCCCCTCCATTGCTATTTCTCAGATTCTTGGGTGTGCTCAGGGTAAGAAGTGAGAGCTGTAATTTTGAGTTGTAGATGTCTGAGTGGTGACCCAGGGGATTAATCAGCTTGGTGGTTTTGTACCTCAGGCAGCTGAGGATGAGCACAACTCCATGTGGACTTCTTGAGGGGGGGCCCCAACAAAAAATGCTTTGTACAACATATCAAATAAAAATATCAATGTAGGCCTGTTTAAAGCCAGAAGTTTCTCAATAGATAAGTATGTCTGAAACGATCACTGTCTTATTTTTTAAGAGACCTGGGTAAAATGACCATTGGATTTGACAGGTCTAGATATAATGCTGCTAGAAAGTGGGTACTTAAAAGTAAATGGTTGCAAATGCTGCTATTTATATAAAAATATTTGGGGATGCAGAATTGTGAAAAGAAATGATTTGTCAGCTTCATTATCAAAGTAATATCTAATATTGATATCTGGTTGTTGGAGTCCAGGGCAGGTGGAAAACACCTCAAACTGCCCTGGGGGGGTCTGAAACCCTGGCAGAAACCTTGGCACAGACCCCAGGAAAGCACAGTCTTTGGCCTTAGTCCATGGGAAAAACTTCCAACACTTATAGATGAGTTAAGAAATAATAAAGATTTAAAATAGAGTTAGTTTGTCACAGGGTGAAAATTGTAGTTTTGGGTTTTTAGTATGGAAGTAGATTGGAGCAAGATGGAGAATTTGCGGCGTTGTCTCATGTTCTTCTTTGTCTTCTTCGTCTACTCCATCTTCTGCTGTGATGGTGGCACAAAGACTTTAGTAGAATGAAATCAAGGTAGAAATTACATGTTTAGAATAAGTGATAGTAATTGGCACAAAACCATAAATATAGTATGTTTTTAGAGTTAATTAGATTAAAAATCTTTAAAACAACCCTGACGTCTGCCTCCATGTTCCTGTAGCAGCATCTTCAAGTGCGCTGACACTCTTGTAAGAAATAGAATAAACATCTTTGAAGACCGAGCTGCAAGATCCGTCTCATCCTTCAACCCTGGCACAGGACTCTGAGAGACAAAACCCCCCTATTTAGGGGAGATGTCGGGGTTAAAAATCCTGACATCTGGTGAAACAAATGTATCGTTGTAGAGAGATAATGCTGTGTTTCTTTTTTTGTAAGTAAGCACTGAAATGGTGATGGTAAATTCGGCCAGGGTATTTAGTGTAGTTTTAAAAATTAGTTCACTCTACAAATGGCAGCTAAAATATTTTCATAACTGCAGATGAGCAGAGGGCATATGCCATGGAGTCTCTCAGGCAGGAAAAATCACAGCATGTAACAGTAAATTTATGACATTAAACATTTACTGGCTGTTCAGAGACCCATGATAAACCCAGAGTAGAAACATAAATCTTCCTTCTTCATTTAAGACTATATCTAAATAATGTAGTCTTATCTTCTAAGTTAAATACAGGGGGTGAGGTTTTTTTGGGTTAATATTTGAGGAGAGGGAGAGGGAACAACTTATTTTCAGAAGAGTAAAAGAGCTAACTGTCTTGAATTTTTAATTTGTGCTATTATCTTTGAGGTGGTTAAATCTTCTGGGGTGCAGTATTCCTATACTTGGGCATAAGATGTTATAAAACATGAGGCCATGTAACTGATCTTGTGTGGGCAAATAAGGAACATTTTTTCACTGCTCAATATTAAAAATAAAAATCTCATAAAGCATGAGACAGAAAACTCAATCAAGTTCATGTGCACCGTAAAAACTCATATGGATATGAATACTTTTCTACCAGTAATAAAAGTATAAAATGAAGAGGTATTGAACTAGAGTAACTGATTTTGAATGAAGATACTGACATCTCAAATTTAGCAGGAGAGAATTACAGGGAGCTCAGAGAAATCAGGGAACTAAGTTTAAAATAAATTATTTTCATTGGCATTCATTGGGGAATATGCCCAATCATAAAACCTTCCTTTATAGGAGGCAAGTCTTAGGAACTGTCCCAATATAAAAAGACACCAGAAGAGTTTTAGAAAATTCAGAGGAAAAGAAAGAATCAAACTGATGGTATCAGGCAATATGAGCCAAGCATATACCTGTTGAACTCAGGGTTGAGTTTGTTGAACAATTAGTTGTAGCTTCTACCTTATTGTTTAAAATGGTTTTTTCTTTTGGATGGTTCAGGAATGGCAAATGTAACACCAGTTTTTATCAAAGGGTTGCAGAGAGAATTCAAGGAACTACAGAACAATACCTGCGACTTTTGTATTGGACAAATTTTTAGAAGCTGTAACAAATGACAAAAAAGACTGGAGAGGTGAAATACAGCATAGAGGAGAAGGATCAAAGCAGATTTCATAGGCTGAAATCATCCTTCACAAATCTAGTTTAGTTCTGTGAAGAATATGTGTGTAAGGGTGATGCAGTTAATAAAATTTTTTTAAAAAACACTTTTGATGGTATTTTTAACCATAGTTTCTTGATGAGATTAAGACATCACAGATTAATAATTGGTTAAATGAAAGAAGCCACAGGGTAGGAGTAAATATTTCACAATAGAGAGGAGGATGGACAGCTCCAGCCTCTGTTCTGTTTAGTATTCATAATGACCTGAGAAAGGCGATAAGTGATGTGGTGACAACTTACTGCTTGATCAGACAAAATATGTCAGAATAACCAAAAGTCAGACCAGCTGCAAGGACCATCAGAAGGATTTCTTGTTATTGACTGACTGTGAAATAGAAATGGCAGATGAAGTCTAGGGCTCAGATATTTTAAGTAATGCACCTGGGAAAACCAGTCTCAAATACATGTATGAAATTGTAATTTCCCTATTAACTATGTGAATTTGAAGTTATTATACATAATTTTCTGCAAAAAATCATTATAATGATTATTGATAACTGAAAAGAAAATGGGATGTGGAAAGTTATAAAGAAAGGAAGAGAAGATGAAATATCTCTTTGTCAGTGTAACATATATGGAGTGCTGAATAGAGACCTCATTTCTGATCCCTTAGTCTCAAGATGATGTAGTAGAAGTCGAAAAGGTAGAGAAGGACAATTAGGTTAACCAGAAATTTGAAATGGCTTCTGCACATGGGGAGATATATGAGTTATGGCTTTTAACCTGGGAAGGAGACTACTGAGATGTATATGGTGCTGTTCAGCTGGAGATGATCATTCCCCGTCTCTTCCAGCCTATGTGGTATGGTCAGCGTAATGGTGCTATTAGACATCTGGCCTAAAACAAACAGGAGGAAGTACTTTCCCACACAGCCTGTTGTAGAGCTCAGGAGCTCATTGCTACATGATGTGTCAGACGTAAAAGTAGAAATGCAAATTGGATGGATCTGGAGAATCAAGGCCATTGAGAACAAACTGTGGCACAGAGCAACCTCCAACACCTGCTTGCTGGGAATATCACCCGTGGTCAGCAGGGCTCTCTGTGTGCCATGTTTCCTTGCAGGAGCATCTGCTGATAGCCACAGCCAGAGACTGGCTACAGGAATGAATGGACCTTTCGTTTGACCAAAGTGTCTTGTAATATTTATGCTTATAGCCGTTCTATCAGATACATGGAATTAATGCTGTTCTTCACTATTGACTTGTGTGATCAAAGGCTGGACTATGTCAGAGGATTCAGGTGGCTGCTGTGACTCAAAACCTTCTGGCAGGAGGTCGTGGCTCTGCTGAGCTGAGCCTTCCTTTCAGGCTTCCCCAGCACGTGTGCTCCGTCACTTTCCTGCACTTTCTTTTTCCCTCCCAAGCCTTGGTTTTCTTCAAAAATGGGTTTTAAGTTTTGTTCTTTGTAAGGAATATAAGTACAAGGGGGTGCCTTGGGGAGGCACATGCGCATGATTCCAACACATCTGTGTGTTGGTCTTATAGCAAAATACCTTGTGTATTACTTCCTGGAATGCAATGAGCAATACAAGCTCTCTGTCAGGATTTTTCTCTTCTTGCTTGCTGTGGAGGAAGGAAAGGTGCCCACTGATGAGACAAGTGATTCATTATGGCATGAAACAGACTCACTAGGGCTCCTTTGTAAATAACTTCTGGCTGTGTTTTCTGTCAGACAGGTGGAAGCTTCTTATTTGTATGCAATAATGACATGTGCTTATCAAAGAGTCATAATGCAAGGAACAAACAGATGACATTTCCAGTATTAATATGTAAATTACATGCTAAGAAGAAATGATGAAGCACTCCTGAAATACAGCAGCAAGCACTAATTGCATTCCTTGCCCTTCAATATGCTGTGCACTGTAGATAGCTCTTTTCCCTAAATGAACATTTAAAGCTTTAATTTTTTCTGCTTCTTCATGCCTAAAGATTTCAGATATATTTTTTCCTAAATTTGTTGCACTGTTTGCATATACTGCTTTATTGTACCTCACGGAAAGGTGACGTGACCAAAGGTTTGCTAGAATAGCCTTTTTGTGCTCTGATTCCCTAGAAATGTCTGTAAGTTATTCCTAGCTTGGAAAAAGCAGGCAGTGCGCTGAGGTGGATTTCTGTGTGAGAAACCATTCCAAATAACCCTCTTTTGCAAACACATCCAGCCCCATCTTGAAAAATGATTGGGGGTTTTTGTTTTGTTCCTAGTACATTTTTTCTGGAAATCTGTTCCAGAACTTCAGTCTCCAGATGGTTAGAAATCTCATTTCTTTGTAACCATTTTCTTCATGTGTCAACAGTGTCCATGAATTTGGAAAGGTCTCCTCTTGTGTTTTCTCCTTTAAGCATTTGTAACACGTTGCTCCCTCTATCTTGATGTGGCAGCTTTGCTTTTTTTGAGCTGAATAAGTAATTTTGTAATAGTATGCCTTTTTAAGGTGAATCCCCATTTTCCCAGTATTTTAACCACTGTTCTCTGAACATGGGATGGTCTGAGTTCCTTTTTTTTTCACATCAGCTTTTAGGATATGCGTATGTTGTGTGAACTGAGGCCTTCCTTATCAGAACTTAACCCAACAATGCTGCTCCTCCACTGTCTGTACATAAGAAGTAGGATGACTATGAATCCTATGGAGATTATGGAGATTTCTGCAAAGTATCTTTCCAGATCAAGCATCTCTGAGTGAAAAGATTCTGGTAGAATAGGAAAGAATACCTCAATATTCAAAATAAACATGTAGAATATCCAGAGACTAACTGAGTGAACTTATGTAGGACAATTCAGGTTCATCCTTGCTCCTGTCCAAGGGACTTGTGCAAGCCCAAACTGTGGCCACCCAGCACACTGCTGTTTTGGGTGACTCATGTCTGGGAATGCACAGTATTCTTTTTCCTTACTGTGGTTGTGAAGAAGGATTACAAGGGGGAATGATTGATGTCCTCTTCTAGCAAGTACTTTCGTAGGCAGAAGGAGTGAATTGCAAATGGTTTCCCAACTCCCGTATTCCTTTGCCTGGTCATTGGCATTCGCAAGGAGAACTGGTAGATACTGGGAAAGGAAGAGCCTGGTAGGTGAGACTTATCAGAAATCTTCCCTGTACAGAGAGGAAAATTTGTATTTAAGCTTTATTTATGTTTTTACATGATACCCTGCTTTATCTATCATTGGAAGTGGTATAAATTAGTTTAAGAGAGAGGATTCCTACATGTAAGTAATAATGGCAATTAGGCATTGGCAATGACAAGTAGCAATTCCTGCATGTAAGACACCTGAAATGCTACACCCACCTTTGCTTTCAGAAAATGTGAGGTACTATTTGTTCTCACTTGCAGCAGGAACAACTTTGCTATGTAGTAGTAGCTATTCAGAGGAGTATATTGGATACACCTGGTTTATGGTAGTTTTTAAAGGTCCTTAAAGCTCAGTCAGCTCATCTGTACTCATTGCACTTGTGTTAGCTCTCTTAATTTCTTAAAGATGGCTTTTTCATTGAGACACTAATAATTCCCTTTTACTCTACAGTTGTGCTTCTGAAAGTAGCAGTGAGGTGCTAGAAAGGGCTGGGGAGGGTGTTTTATTCATCAAGAAGCTAAAGGGAGACTTGAGGTGATGTCTCTGCCTCTGAGGAAATTCATTCCCTTATCTAGAAGCTCTTAAATCATGCCTGGCAGAGGTGACATTATACAAATAATTCTGAAGAACAAAAGTTCTTGCCCTTGGAATACACTGCATTGCACCAAATGGTAGGTGTTTCTTGCTTTTATTTTTCTTTTAGGGAGTCTAGGTGGATGTTTCAGTTTCCTTTAGATTTCTTTAATCAGTTTTTGCAAGCTGACAGATGTTTTTCCCCCTTAAATAATACCTTGTGAAATAAGCTGCACAAAGAATAGCCAGAGTGGTGACTAGTAAACCCCAGGGATTTGCTCAGGACACTTTGGGTTCATCCCTGTCCCAGTTTCAGGCGCTTTGGGGAATAGAGCCCTGGTTTGCCATTCACCACCTCTGAAGTGGTCTGATGGCCTTCCTCCTTCTGATAGTAGAAAGAGGTGGAAGCTGACACACTCAGGTAAACTTGTTCATAGAACAGAGGCAGTTTATTGGTTTGGGGTTCTTTTTGGCTGTGAAAGCAATACTTAAGATGTGCTGAAGGTGAATTATGGGCATAAGGATATATGGAAAGACTGCTAGTTAGAAGGACACTAACATGTGTCTCTTTCTGTGCATTAAAAAAAAAACAAAAAACAACCCAGACTCTAGGAAACAGCAAAGAAAGGATGAAGGTGGTGAGTCTATGCCACTATATTTACTTGGGACCTAATGCAGTCTGGATGGATAGATTAATGCACAGATAATGTTATTTTGAAGTAATTTCTGTTGTTTGTGGTGATTTTTCAGGACATTGGAATATCCCTTTGTTTGATTTGTTCTGGAGGCATGTCAAATATGGCTTAATGAGCTTGTTTAAATTCTGGTCAGGATTTTTTCTCCTGTATTGAAACAGACTATTTGAACTCTTCTATTATGCAAAATGTTTAGTGTGTGTGAAAAATTAGAGCTGGTCTGCAGTTCAGCAAGAGTACTAAATAGTTTGCTGGTTTAAATGTTTTGTCTTACTAGAGACAGAAAGGGGGTTTTGGGTGGCTTATGGCTCAGGTGTCCAAAGTACCAGCTCAGATTTTAGTCAGGGAGATACATTTTAAAGAAAATCCACAGTTTAGCCAGAAAATTTGGCTGCAAATACATCATATGGTCCAAGAAGCAAGTAGATAACTTGAATGACCTGATTTCTATAGTTTTTATATAATTTAGACCATCAACTTGGTGCAGCTGTTCCTTTTTTTTAATTTTTCGTTGAGTATATTGCAATGATTTCTGCCACATAGTTTTGATAATGGTTTCTAGAACACCACAAATGACTTGAAACAGGAGCGGAGAATGACAGTGTCTCAGCCACAGCAGCTTCTACTGTCCTCTGAACAGCTTCTCAGTCTTAGTGACAAGTGAGGGCTTCTATCAAAAAAAAAGCATTTTACTGTGTACATCCGATTCATTTGCCTGATTTACAGAATGTGACAAGCAATCCTCACCTTCAGGTGAGTTCTGGGACATGGTAAGATGTTGAGAGACCTTCCAGCAGCAAAGGTTTTAGCATAATCTAACATACAGTATGATGTTCTCTTTAGCATAACTTAGCTTAACAAATTGTCTGTCTCTGACCTTGATACTCTCTCGTCTGGACTGTGATAGTGGTGAATTTCGAGTGTACTCCTTGTATCTGGTAAGGGAAATGCTATTCGGGAATCTGAGGGCAGAAGTGAAGAGAGATGTCTCCTCTAGGAGACAGTGTCAAACTCACTTTTGGTGGTTGTTTGGTTTTTGTGGGTTTTTTTGGTTGGTTTTTTTTTTTTTTTTCAGACATTATGGAATTCAGGTTCATTCAGGGAACTTCTGCATAGGATGAAAGCATTGCATCAGTTTTACTTGCCTCCTGGTTGCAGGTTTGTGGCCCTCAGACCTACAGGTGGGTGATGTTCCTGGATACCAGGGTGGCTTTGGAAGGGGTGAGCAGGGAGGCTGCTCTGACATGTGGGAGAAGGCTGTTCCAAAGACTTCATAAATCTCTACTGTAACCCCTAGACTATATACATTTCAGCTTCACTTGGCTACTTTTGTTTAAAAACTGCCACTGGACGTGACACTTTTAAAGAGCTTTCAGGTGGGGAGGGGAAGCAGTACTGTGCTTCAAAACTGCCACCAGGAGTTTTATCTATCAAGCCTGAAGTCTTAATGGGGCTGAGGCCCTGCTGCTCTGTCCTAAAGGAGATGTGTTCATGCACTAGAGAAAGGCCACTGAGCATCTTCTAAGGAAGCGTGGGAAGCTGGACATCTGAAAGGAGAAGTTTGTAGTCTTGACTGTTGTAGGCTCCACGTAGGGAGTAGCCTGTGGGATAGTGCATTGCACTTGTGAGTGAACTGGGAGCTTGATGTGGTATCAGTAGAACTGCTCTCAACGATACGGGTGACTTTATAGGAGTCTCATATGCACATGGGGCCACCTGTGTGGAAGATTTCTGTCCCAAATGTGATAATAAGCTGATATTTCATTGTTTATGTTTAATTTTTCCATGCACCAGTGTTACTGGTTGATGTAATCAAGCCAGATAATGAAACTGTGTTACTGGTTGATGTAATTAAGCCAGATAATGAAACTGAGACCTGAGACCCTGGTCGGTATCCCAGAACAGCGGCCTGGACAAATTCATGGTGGCAAAATTCCTTCTGATTTCAAAAGGGGCTGGCTTTCATCCATAGCAATAAACTAACCCTGTCCCTAGCACTAATAGACTAAAACCATTTTTAGCTTGTCATGCTTTACCTACCACTTTATTACCAAACATTTTTCATATTGTAAACAATTCTACAATGTATATAGAGGTAGTAAAACAAGCAGTGATTCTGGTAACTCCTAAAATTCACTGAGAATGATATGTCATCATTCTTTATTTTGTGTAACTTCCAAGGGGGAAAGAAGCATTAAGAGTTTTGTGTTAGAACATTTTCCTTAAAGAGAGTTTCTCTGACAGATGTAAACTCTTATTTGATCTTGCTATTTCATTTTTCAAGTAATGTAATTCCATATATTTAAGGGAACCAATTCAAATCACTTAACACCAAAATATTCTCCTCATCAGACACTAAAAATTTTCTTAGGAAAATTTTCTTTGCTTACTTTTGTTTTCTAAGGCTTAAAAATGTAAATAAAGTGTGAATCATTTTGTGTGTGGAAGCTCTGTTGTAGGAAGGTCCAGGTAATTTTTCTCAGAATGGAGAAGGTATGTGTGGAGAGGTGCAAGGTAAGTATGTGTGTGTGTATATATACACACATACATATGTACATATAGGACAGGACCTTGTAAAGAATATAATGAATAAGTTTAAAGAGGAAGGAGACAGTAAGGGAGGAAAGACGGTGGGAATGAAACCACAAGATGATATGAATTATCTGTAGGCTCAGCATGGTGTTTATGAGTCATTGCAAAACACCTTTAATAAGAGGTGTGGGTTGTCCCTTACTGCTGTTAACATGTGAGGATTGTTACCTTGCTGATAGATGTCACACCAGAGGTAGGTCTTGAGGAGGGATTTGAAAGAAAAGATTTCTATCAGATCTTTTTCAAAGGGCATATTTTCTCCTTTACATCCGTTGGAGTTCCCCAAGCTGAATCATTAATACGCATTTTTTTGATGAAGTTCAGAGACCCACAGCACTGAGAATGGGATGAAGGTAAAGCTTGAGAGATTTGCCACAGAACCCCACAAGGGCTCACTCTTCCAATAGTTGCCTCATGTTTTCTGGAGAACTGTTGTGCATAAATAAGTCATGGCCATGCAGTATAATTCCCCTGCTCAACATGCTCTTGGAGTGTTGTTCAGGATAACATGAGGCAGGCTGCACTCATGGGAGTGACCTGAGGAGGTTGGTGCTGCTAGTCCTGACAAGCAGAGGGCTGAACTGGTGCAAGTCCTGCAGCATATCAGCAAATCTGGATCCATGGCAAAGCTTTGAAGTACTTCGGGAAGGAAAACACCATTATGCTAAGCCTGATTTCTTAGGTCTGTAAAACCCCTTTCATTAAGTCTGTAAAAACCATTTCAGAGTGCTGCACAGAACCTAATGGCACTGTCCTTACAGGATTGTATCTCAAGAAGAAAAGCTAATTTAGTTCAGTTTTCAAACCCCTGTTAAAACTTTGAGTTTTATGTCAATGTAGTAAATTTTAGTTAGAGATGGATGAAACAGGTGGGAGGTTCTTTTAAAATTGATTTTTTTCTTTTAAATAGGGTTTGTATTTTTAATCTTATATACAGGGTCTCATCTGTACAGCTTTAGGGGGTAGAGTTTTACAGGTAAATATCTACATAACTTGATGAGGATGGCACAAGGCAGATGCCTACCTGTCTCTGAGGACATGGATTATAAGTAACACATTCCTTCTTTCTGTGGACAAAGGCAAGAGATCTACTTGGGCTCACATCTAGCCTTTTATACCTTAACCTGTGTCTGCTCATGCTGCTGAAGGCAGGATTTATGGACACCTTTTTTGTCACCACAGCAATCATACAGTGAAAGTGGGAGCCTTTTCTTACGCTCCCCACATCCATGGAAAGAGAGACTGAGTTTAATATTTCCAAGTGGAAATGGGGCTCCTACATTTGGGCCTGATCTACCAGGACTCACTGTGAAAGAGGATTGCTCCTCTGCTGTAAAATATTAATGAGACCAGTCTAGATTTGTGCCTTGAAATTGAGCCCTGCTGAAACCTTAATGTGATACAAATTTTGGCACTACTTTGGCCCATTTCTAGCTAGGGTGCTACTCTGATTTACATGGTTTTCAAATACCCAGCTAGATAAGATTGATCTTAATTATTAAAGTGATAATAAAATGCTATGTAGATAGATTAATTTCATAGAGGCCAGCAGATGGACACTAACAGAAACTAGATTTGAGTCAGTCATTTCCCAGTCCTCCAAAGCCTTCCTCTTTGTTCTTATTCAAGAACAATCACAGTCAAGCACAGTGCAGTAGGCAGGGAAACTCTGGAGCACCATAGCCCAGGGAGGCAATGATTCTACTCACACTGTGAGCAGCGGTAGCATTCAAGCGCACATTTGTCATAGAATCATGGATTGGAAGGGACCTTAAAGATCACCTAGTTCCAACCCCCTGCCATGGGGACACCTTCCACTGGACCAGTTTGCTTAGAGCCTCATCCAACCTGGCCTGCAACACTTACTTCTAGGGTTGGTGTATATCCTGTATAGAATGTCCATTACCCCGACTAAATGCATATTCATAAAAGCTGTTTGTTACTTTCTTTGCTCACATTACTTTATTGGTAAGTAAAAGCAGCAGCTGTCTTCTTATTTCATGGAACAGCTGAAAGAAAGAGAGATGTTGTTTTAATGGCAAGTCTTTGCCTCTTT
>WBMY01007378.1:690941-779656 GCA_013397315.1 Donacobius atricapilla | reverse complement strand
TTTTTCCTCCTTTGTGAGCTTCAGAAGTTTCCTGAGAATCATTTAGATGAAAATTGTGCTAACAGATGAGTGACAAGAGAACTTGGGCATAAGGCATCTCTTGTGCCTGTGCTGTGACTCCTATTCTCACTCTCAGCAAATGTGTTTCAGACCATTTGTGGGATGGAGGGCACAGAGTTTTGTATTCAGGCTGCTGGAAAGCAGAGTCCTGCTGTCATTTCCAAAGAACATGGCAGTAGCTTTTCCCCCCAGTTAGATATAGGGCTTTTCCCTACTTTTTTCCTAAATCTCTATCAAAGCTTTATTTCTTTGAATCTTTTCTGAATAATTTAATGTGTCATCCCACTTCATTGTTTGTCCACCCCCCTTCCCCCACCCGTTTATCCCTGAAAATAACAAGTGTGTCCCGCTTTTGGTTCAAAGACAGGTTTTATTTTAGCTTGCTTTCTTTTCTGAGCAAATACAAAATATGAAGCATGCTGCTGGTTATCAGTTGTCCACAGTCCTACTAACACTGGCCCCAAACATTTTGACACATGAGCTGATTTCATTCAAGTTTGTCAGATAAAAATAATAAACCCCGTACAAAAATAATAAACCTCTATGTGAAAATAGCTGATCAGGTAGAGGAGGCAGAGGGTTCATGCCCCATCAGGGGAGAAGCTGATGTGAAATCCTGTTGCTTAGACATCAGAGTCCAGGGAGAGAGACTTGTGATGCAGAACTGCAGGACACCATATTTCATCATCTCTGCTGCTTCTAGAGTGAGGGATATAATTTTTCTCTCCTGAGAGAAACTTTGAACTGTTCTTCTTTACTTGCAGGGTGTCATTTGTGCATTTGAATATTTTATTTATTTATTCATTTATGTATATATTTATTGAACTGTCAGTTATGATTAATTTAGGTTTTGTTGATGCTGCTTATTGCATAGAAAACTTCTACTATGGCATCTACAATGTGGAGTCTGTCACCGGATTTTGCTCTGCTATTTTTATGTCTGCTCATATATCAGAGAGGAAATAATGACTATGCTCCTAAGAGGGAAAATGACTACTAATGGATTAGGTTGTATCAAATGGATTTTGAGAATGAGATAACCAGCCATAACAGGGCTGAGGTAGCCAACACCAACCACAATAAACCTGAAATTTATTGGCAACAGAAATGAAAGTCATAACCCAGAGAGGAAGGTAAAATTATATAGACTAAAATTGACTATGGAATAATAGTCCTATTCCTTCTTACATTTTCTCTCAGCTAAGAAATAAACCTTTAACATCATATCTTTTTCAGAACATCATTCAAAGATAAAAATAAGTGATTTTGTTGACATAATGTCTGTTTCCAGTGAGAACTCTAGCAAAAGAGATCAAGTAGATACCATCTTTCTGGAAAACTCAGATTAAAATCTACTGTCTGCCAGTGCCTTCTAAGTGGAAGAACGTGTTGAATAGTAAGACTTGTTTTATTCCTTTATAAGTAAGCAAAGATAGCTATGAATTTAAATGCTTACTTTAATAGGGTCCCTAATCTGTGCTTTGGAAAAAGGTGGCAGTAAAGCTTTACTCTATCAGAGTTATGGGGACATACTGCTTTACTTTTCACTGGACAAACTTTCAGCTTTCATGGTGTGAGACTCAATAGGACCAATAATATCTAATGTCTAAAATTTTCATAGTGTTTTGAGGCTTTAAAATGCTACAGTAATGACATTCTTCTGTCTCAAGGTATTCACGGTAAGTTTGTAGTACATGGAAATGATTCAGCAAGGGAAGGGTAACTTCTCCTGCACAACAACTTATTAATGAGCTGAGTTTATCCTTTACTCAGATGTTTGACTTCTTTCATGTAATATTTTTGTGGACAACCTTTCCAAAAAAACTTCAAGAGATCAAAATAGAAGTAGGCAACAGGGAATATGTTAGTGAAAGTGGAAGGAAAGATGAATAACTCGGTTAAAGTTGGTAAGAAAAAAATAGATGTAATTTTTTCCCTGAATTTTGGAATTTTATTTATTTTGCAGAAAACTAATTTTGGAGAAGAAAGATAGCGCCATGTTGAAATATCATGTTGCATGTTGTGATACTGCAGGTTGCAAGCCACCTGTGGCTTCTATGTCCACTGAACCAAACTATTCAAAACTCAGCTGTCAGAAGAAAAAAAAAAACCCAAGCAGTAAGTGGGAGTGTCTTCAAGTCTTAAAAATGTTTGCTTTGGTTACAGTGCAAAATTAAAATCTCAAAAATGTTTGGGATTAAAAATCTTTAGAGCACACAGCTCAGATAAAAGAATGTGATGGTTTTGCTTAAAATTTAAAGCAAAGTACTTTGAACACAGAAATTTTAACTTTTTTCCTCAAATAAAACCTAACAACAATTTTTAGCAAGTCAAGGTGGGAATTGTTAATTGAAAAATTTCTCACCTGCTCTACAAAGAAGTCTTAGATGGCTTTGATTGCATCTGTGAACAGCATTCTCTGAAACGGGCAAGTTGTGCTCTCTGCTCCTCCTTTCATCTTTGTGAGAATGGCTACTGCATGCTCAGAGGTTCAAACAGGCAGTGCTGTCACTTTTAAGAAAACGCAACCAAATTAATTGCATAATTTATCATGATATTATAAAAATTTCAAGACCAAATTTTTGAAGAATGTTTTAACCCATGGCCTCTTTATTATGACCTTAGTTTTATGATACTGAATACAAGTTAAACTATTTGGAGATGAGGCAATAAAAAATTATGGATTACTCAGGATTCTGCATAGCCAGACATGTTCCTTCTTACATACCCCTTGACAGTTCCATTATCAACTAATAATTCACAGCTCTGCTGTCATATATCCATCTACTTATTGGTTATTTCACATCATCATGAGCCAACTTCCCCTGTCCTAGTGCTGCCCAAAGGTGGAACAAAAAGGCAAGCTCACATTATTTTTTGTTCTCCTTGGAAAAAGAAAAAGGAGTTATCTCTGAAATAAGAGTGAGAGGATCAAGCAATATTGTAATGGCCACAATCAAAGCGGAACCACTGAATGAGTCATTTTGTCAGTGTGCACTGTCTGAAAACTGTCTAGCTTTAGAGTTGAAATAAATCCACCAGTAAAATAACATCTTATACCTTAAAATCTTTTCTGGCTGTTAGTAGCCCAGAGAAAATTTTTCATCTCAATTTTATCAATCATCAAACCGATAGGAAAGTTTACCAACTACTGTACATGCTTACTATAGCTAGTCTGAAGACTTTACTCAGTGATTGGGGAAGAAATAAAAATCTATTCAATCAGTCTAACCATCATTTTGATGTATTAGTTGACATGACATATATATATATTATCACTTCTTTATTGATATAGCTGTCTCTGCCTGAGCAGACTGCAGTAATTTAGTTAAATTAGTGTAGCTATCAAGGCAGCTAAACAAAGGGAGAAAAGTAGATGCTAGACCCAGAGAAGGGCAGGTAATTTCTGTCACTCCTTTGAAAAGTGGCTTTTCCAATCAACAGCAGATTTCTGTGAACAGAGTAGGCTTTCTTATGAAACCTACAATAAATGAAATGTAATTTTTATTAATAATGGTGCTATTTGCTCAAGAGAATTCTACTCTTACAAGAGCTGGTTCAGAACTTGCTGGTCTTGTCTCCGTCAGCCTTACGTTTCTCTGCATCAAAGATGTTAACTGAGTCCTATAAAGTAAATATTTAAGGATCTTGGGAATCATTCCTTCAAAATTTTGTATGAGCTTTTTTCAGCAGCATCATTTTTTGTCAAGATGTACATGCAGTACAATAGAGGAATGATTTTGCTATTGGAAACAAGGAAGCCTTAATTTTTTTTTTAAATTTTGCCCTTGATAGAGCACAATGTCTTTTAGGCTTTATGTAGGCTACATTTTTACTCCCTGGGAGCCCCCAGACCTGCAAAAAAAGAAATAGCATTTTACTAATTCTGTTTTCTTGTTTCCTTTCAAGTTTCAACATCGTGACTGTGCTTGAGCATCTGGACCTGACTGCTCTTACTTCTGCCAGGGGACCAACTCCCACGCACTCTTCCTTCCCTCACCCCTGCCTGTTTCTGCCTTACCCCCATCCTGAAGGCACTTTTCTAGAGAAATAGGAAAGCTATCGTAATGTCCCCATGCTTCCAGGGTGATTTGCAGTCTGTCTTTGCTGTCAGAGGTGGGCGACATCTGCTTCCTTTTATGAGCTGGTCAGAAAGCAACAAGCAGAAGAGCCTCCAGGAAGGCTGGAGCTGTCCCTGGGCTGCGTGGGTAACACACGTGCATGGCTGTGGGGGAGGGCTGGTGGGAGGTGGTGGGTGATGGAGCAGAGTCCAGGGCCACCCACCACCAGCCTGCTCAGCTGAGACTGGCCTTGAAAGGCTGCAAAATCTTGCACGGTCGGTGAACGCTGGCAGGGAAAGGGAAAGGCATCCAGCTGCCATGGCCGCTCTCTTTCTGGAAGAAAAAACTATAAACTGCAGTTGTGCTTTGAGAATGACTTATTTTTGCCCTGTTTCTCTGCCTTTTAAAGGCATTTTGTTTCTCTGTCTTTAATAAAAGTATTCCTTGGTAGGCCATTTGTTTCCTGCTTGCCGGTGGGGACATTTTGCTCCCTGAGTCCTTTGCTCTGCTCATTGCATCAGGATAATTTTCCCTGGTTTCTGGGTGAGGACTTTTGCTGCTCTCACAGTGATTTACTTGAAATGTGAACCCACCTATAACCTCTTCCACGCAGGTCCTGGTAGAATGGTTAAGAAATGGCTTATATCAACCGCAGTCTGGTGCTCAGTGTTTATCCAGTACCTGTTTAAGAGGTGATGGTTAGTGTTGACTGCCAGACTCGAAGTGACAACTGTAAGGAGAAAGTCTCTGTATCCTTCTACCAAACGGAGGATGGCAGTCTGTGCTGGGGGAATGTATCTAAGAGACAACCAGACCCAATAGCTTTGAAGGTGAGGTTTCTCTTGTGCCTAGTCCTGCTTTACCTGCTGAAAGACTTTCAGTGAAACAGTTGAAAAGAGAATGTTAATGCTGTTTCACAGTGTGACAGAGATTTAAATCACAGATGATTTTTTTTTAACAAACAGAAGATTGTTGAATTTCTTCCAAAGCTTCTAACCCTGTTTAGAATTTCAAAACGAGCTTTAAACTGGAAAAAATAAATCCAACAATGAGAGAAAATATTCAAATCCTCCCCCACACCCCCCCAAATAAAAGGAAAGAGAAAAAAAGTGTTATGTCACTTTAATATTACAGTTGAAAGGGTTTGAGAGAGAGCAGAACTTTGCAGAAGAGAAAATGATCGGGGTGACAAATCTTTAAAGAAGGGAAAATGGAGTACTATTTTTAAAATTCTTCTTTTCAGATTGTGGTGTTTTGTAGAGCCTTACAGATGACAAAGCAGCTGCTTCCCCTGAGCCTCACAATGCTTTCTCCACACACCACTGGGCTGTTTTTTGTTTTCCTTTTTGTGTCACATTGATCTTGTCTTGTTGTGCTGCCTCTAACATGCCTTTAGGTGCCTCTGGCTGCCAATAGTGAAGAGCATCAGGTTCTTGTGGGTAATCTGCCATTAGGCTCTTCCTGACGTGACTTAAAACATTAAAGTTTTTGTTGACTCTTTGAAGATACTTTGAGAGGTTAGGATTACCTTGTTACTGTTTTTACTACTTGTACCGAAGGAGTTTCTAGGGGCCCTTGTCCAGATCTATTGTACTGGAATTGCACAAATAGAAATGAAAAGGCAGCCAGCCCCTGTCTCCCAGAACTTGCCTTTGAATGAGTGAGACATAAAAAAGGGAATTATTATCCCCACTTTTCAGCATTAAGTTTTCCACTGCTGAATAGAAAAAAAATTGTACTACAAGCTCCAGGTAGAACTAATATGGGCGAAGGACAATGATCCTACATCTATCCTAAAAACCCCACCTTCGTACAACCTTTAAGGCGATATGATGTGTTAAGGCAATAAAACAAGGTACCCACAGTGGCTAATGAGTGCAAACAGTTAATCAGTCATATGAACAAACAGTTAATCAGTCATATGAACCAGCTTGGCAGCTCTCATTCATTCTTACTATGTTGGTTGCTGCCCCTGGTCCCTGAAAATCAATATTACTTACTCAACTCTTTTCAGGGGTACACTAGTAAAGCTCATGCTGCCCAATGCACTGCAAAGTAACTTCTGTAAATATGTGCAAAACAGCTTTATTGTCCCCCCCCCCCTTGGATCTTGTGTCTGTAATTTCTGCCAAGGCTTGACAAGGATGAGCCACTGGTGTGTGGATGCTGTTGTCTGTCGCACCAGTCAATACTGTCTGACAGGTTCTTATCTGCCTGTTGTCTCTTGCTAAGGCTGTGGGTGGCCAGGAGAGCAGTTCAACCTGTAGAGCTCTTCACACAACAGAAACCTAGTAAATGTTGGTTTTCTAGGTCCTGAAGTAATACAAACAATAATAACAAATAATAATAAGCATTGAGAAATCTTTCTCTGACCGCATCTCTGTGCTTGTACACTCAAATACCCTTCCCCTGCCCCCGATTTCTTCCACTCTGGAATGTACTTAACAAAGCTTGCTATGTGTGGCAGCAATTTGCAGCTGCTGATATTAAGCCTGTATTTAATAATTGAAAAGAATTAGCATAATGCTTGACTCATTGAATTTCTGTGGGGAAACAGTAACCTCCAGTGGTCATTTAGAGTCCAGTCATGTTCTAAGAGATTTCAGTGAGTACAGTATTATGTCCCTAATTTATACCTGGCTTTAAAATTTTCCTTGAAGCCCTAAGTTATACATTCATAACCAATTTCTTATAGAACACATAGAGGCTAGAACTGTGCTCTTCAAAAGGTTTATTTTGCAGTTATTTACCTTTGCTAAGGGCTTTGAGAGTCAGAAAAAAAAATCACTGTGAAAATGAAAAGTAATACCAATTTTCAGTGAAAAATTAAAACTTTTTAAAGGAAACAGTACAATCTGTGTAGTGTCTGAATTTGGCTTAGGAATGTCATCAAAGTGCTAAGAGAATATATCTTTTTAAAGTGGGAGATATCCTTCAGTGAGAGGAAAGGCTAAGAAAATTTTCTTATGCATTATAAATTGGTTAGAGGTTAGAATCTGAAGTGAGACATGCATTTAGGAATGCTCTAATATGACCAGTCAGCAATGATAGGGAACAGGGGTGAAAGAGACCTTGGGAGGGCTCCTACCCTGTGTCTTTCAAGGCCAGGCTATCTCTAGTTAAACCCTGTCACCCCTCAGGTCCCTTCAGGCTGCCATCCCACAACACAGAGGGAAAGGGAAAGGCAGTAAGGTTTTGTGTTCCCTTGTGGTTCCTTCTTGTATTAAAGACCCAGACTGATTCTGGCGCTCCTGTGTGTTGCTGATAGCGGAAGGCTTGCAGGAGCTGGCACAACTGTTCCATTTCCTTCAGGGAAATTACTGCCTGAGAGCTCAGAGGCTAAATCTTCAGAGTACCACCTGGGGTTGCAACACATTAATCTGGACTAGTGCATCATAATTAGCTTTTCTGTGGCTGTGTTTTCAAGGGGTTGAGGGTACACCACTGAATATGATTTGGGTGAGGTCACATGTACTCCTCCAAAGGTTTTAACATTGACTGTCCACAGGATGAGGTAAATTGTTATCATCTCCATTTGATAACTGAGGACCATGCAAGTTCATGTGTTGATGTTTATGCTCCTGGTCAGGCACCGTCTATGTAACTACTGCAAACTGCTCAGAGCTTTGAGTGGGCCCAATCTGTCAAACTGTGAATTTAATATATTAAGCCCTCTGCAATTCAGCTGGAAGTGCACTCTCAGATGGCTGGAAAGGCAAAGGGAGAGCCAGCAGAGGGAGATCTTGTCTGATGACTGATAGCAAAGATGCCTGCTCTGTCTGTGCTTTTCCAGGTAGAACTACCTGTTACCTTATTTGCATCTCCTGCATGGACATTCATCTGCTTCTGCTTTTTGAGAGTAGTCAAGCTCTTCGCTGAAGTCCACAGGCTGATCTTTGTTGCTGGCGTACCCTGTTCATCCACCACAGTAAAAGGCACTCTGGTGTGCCTCTGCTGTGAAGCTGAATTCTGCTTATCCTAGACAGACCGCTTGGACTGAGGGCTTGCATGAAAATGAGGTGGGCCTTAGCTGAAGCAGGAAAATGAAAACACCAACAAAATTAAGTTTAAGAGCCAATAGCAGATGAAGGGAAAAAAAAAAACCAAACAGTAATGTAGCAAGCTGTGATTAATATAGGAAATAGGTAACAAAAAGAGGAAAGTTAAAACATGAGTAATAAAAAAAGACCACAGGCAAAACAGTCAACATTATTTATGCCACAGCTGGTTTTGCTCAGAGAGAAAGCAAAGGTGAAATAGACAAGCTATGAGTTCTGATCTCTTAGTCCTGCTTTCTTTCAATTAAGAATTATTTCTTATCTTTATTTTTTCTAATGAGGACTGCAAACCCCAGTTGGGGATTCACCAACAATTTCCCTTGATTTCTGTTGTTTTTCTTGTCTTTTATTCTCTATGGAATTGTGATATTTAACACCTTTGCCTCTCCTTAAATGGATCATTTGCAGGAAGATTACAATACGTGCCTGTCTGAAGTACCAGTGAATTGAACACTCAGAAGACAGTAAGTGATGCTCTTAAATGCAGGCTATGGGTCAGAGAAAGCAAAAAATATACTAGTGAGATTCATGGGGTGGGTGAGGACATATTCCAAATTAGAGAGTAGCATCAACAAGAGGTGATGTATTGTTCAATTACATTTGGTTTTTTTTGCAGTATATGTGTAGTTCTCATTTACTTTTTAAATATAATAATTCCTATGTCGTCCAGCAGGAAATTCAGGTTTCATTTCTGCAAAGATGGGATTGAGATTGCATGCTACTAGATGCTACATGAACCCTGGAAATACGCCTTCATATAGGTGGTCCTTTCCTAAATTATATACATTGGAAATAGGCCATTGTGGAACATAAAACTCAGTAAGTTGTAAGCACTATACATGTTAGTTGCAAATGGAAAGAAAGATCTAAGAATCAGCCTTTCTAAACTGTAAAGTAAATAGTACCAGTCTTCTTCAAGACTGATCTGGAAATGTGCTGAAACAAACTGATTATATTGATGTCCTGAGAAGATTCCCTGACACTCTCCATGGAACCCAATAACAAGCGTAGTTACAAAGCTGAGTGTGAAAATCTCCTTGGACTATTACAGGAATCCTATAGGTTTATTGAAGTCCTGCTCTCTGTCTCTTTTAAAAATTACTGCCTTCAGAATTTAATTTCTGTATATTAATGGCATATGCGGAAATGATGGAAAATCAATATGGTATTTCTGGATACAAGGACATACATAAATATGACTTTCTCCATGGTTAGGAAAGATTTATATTTATTCAGTCCCTGTTTCATCTTTCTGCTCACAGTCCAATGGTAACATAAATAATATTAAAACAATGCACTGACTCACTTTCATCTACGTTTCTGGTTAGTTAAATTATTAATAAACACTTGGTGCAAAACTGATTTCAGCTAAATTTAGCAGTCAGCAGTGCATACATTTATGTTTGATTTAGCTTTTTAGGGCTCCATTTATAGTCAGTGTGGGGAAAAGCAATCCCAGGGAGTGATGCACATCATGAGTTTTCAGTTCATTGCTTAAATGAGATGAACTATGCCCTAAAACACTCATCTTCCTCCAGCTAAGTCTATTTCAGATGCCCTAATTTGTAGATTTGAATTTTGCCCTTTCTTCAGATACTGTCATTTCTATGAGTACCTGGATCATTACTTACAATCATGTCTAGCCTGAGGTAGCTGAAGGCGCTATTCTCCTGTGGCCTGACGTGCTGCAGGGTGTGATCTCCCTTCCTGAGCAATCACTGGCTGATAAAATAGACACTGTTTGTGTCCTTGGTTGCTTTTGTGAAGGCATCTAATTCGGCTCCTGCTGTGTTAAATATCTATCAGATTCAGTCTTTCAAAAAATGTGGCGGAAGCATGCTCAACACCATGACTCAGGTCTCTCTCATGTGGGAAAATGGCTTGAGAGGCTCCCACTAAGCAGAAGCTGGAGCAGCACCTCAGGCACTGAGTAGACTACAGTAGATAGGAGGGTGCCTCGTGATTGTAAACGTGTCCAGCCATAACACAGAGGAGATTTTTTTAATTATTATTTTTTAAAATTATGGTTTGTTTGGAGGTCTGTTAGTTTTGCCTCAGCCTCATGTCAGTGGCTCAAGTCCTTTACTGGATGTAGCTGTTAATAATATTTACAACACAGGGATTTATAGACACATTTTTTCTGGAGGAATCTAATCACTGCATTGCTTTTGTAAATGTAGCTGTATCAGAAGCAAACAGTGCATGAATTATATGTCTCAGCAGAATTGATCGTGCCCTTAGGAGCTAACAGCAGCACCCAGAGAACAATTACATTCTCCTGCTCCCAGTAATGAAGTATTATTTCGAAACAGAGAGTCATTATGTAAAACTTTGAGAAATTATACAATTACATTACATTACACATACTTTTGTCACAGACCTAGCTTACTACATAAGAGTTAAATGCCTTCTGAGAGGGAATTCTGTAGTGCTGGTTTCTTGCTCTTGTGCTCCAATTTACTTTGCTTTTCTGTTAAATGATGAAAAACAACTGTTAGGATTGGAAATATCATATACTCTGAAAATTCTAAAACCTCACTTATAAAAAGAAGTAGTGCTTGAAAATAAGCAGTAATCATATTAATATTCTGTCAATTTCATATTAAATAACCTGTTAATTTACCAGTATCTATTTCATATTTTGCTTTACCATTTTATTACAGCAATATGTAACTCAAGGAAGTGAACACAAGCATCATTATTTCTATTATCCATCCAGTATAGTGAACTTGATTTCTTCTTTAAATATTTAATTGTTTGCAGATTTAAATTTAAGCCATAAGTTTTTTCTTATTTTTTGCATAATAGTTGATCTTTGTTTTGCACGCTGGAGCTGTGTGATGGGAGGGAAAATCACCTGTATTAGTCTGATTTATGCAGTGTTCAGTAGTCCTGAGGCAAAGCTCTGGTGAGAGGCTGAAATGGGTGGTGGGGCTGGGGCAGATGCCACCCTGCATGCAGGCAGAAATGGGAAGCAGGCAGCATCATGGATGGCCAGGATAGATCTGCTCTTTCACAACCTCTTCTGCTTTAGCTATAGAAAGTGATATTGGGAAAATAGACTGGTAGGAAAGGCTAACACAGCATTTCCAAAACATCTCAGTAACACTCCTAAATCTTAAGGATTTTTACCTGAGGCTAGAACCGCAACAAACATGAGTTAGTGCCTGAGCAAGCTGGCATTGTCTGAGTGCATCTCATTGCCCTCACTAGCAGTTTTTGTTTACACAAGCTTTTCCTTGAAGGGGAGGGATGTCAGGCATGTTGTTTCCTAACAACCTTCGTACGCCTTTTATTTAACTAGGAATCTGCCACAGTGTGAAGAGTTCAGTGCTTGTTCTTTGAGAAGCTCCCAGGATCCCATAGGAAAAGCCATAGGAAACTCTGTCCTATGCGGAAAAAAACAAAGGAACTATTTTAAGTGCATCAACTGTCTGTTATTAAAGGCCGTTGCTTCTGCACTCCTATTTTTGTCTCAGTAATTGATTGTGGATGGTTTCAGCAAATGTGTTGCATCAGGAACTCACCATCATGAGTGGAATTGAACCCGGGTTGATATTTTCACCCACCACCTCCTAGTATTTTCTAATGGGTTGTGTTGCAAGTTGCCTTTAAAAAAAAATTCTGTGGCAACCACAATATACTAACAACATGTGTGTGTGTATTTGCACACTTGGAGAGTGGAGCTTCATCAGAAAACTTGTGAGAAGCCTGTCACTCCAAGGAGATGTGATGACACCTGGTTAATCATTTACACATTTAAGATTTTCTGCCTAAGTCTTACAGCACAGAAACACTTAAGTAGTTCCCCATCATAATTGATTACTTCAGGAGGCTGCTAAATATCCACAGCACTGGAATAATACATAAACCAGTGCACCTTACCCTCCCAGGAGTGATTTTCCAACATTTTAGTCACAAGCATTGCTGAGAGTTCTAAAAATGTATTAAATTTTTTAAATAGGTGGAAGCCCCCATAGATTTGTTTTGAGAACAGCATGGTTGCATTTTGACAGTATTTAACCTTTATTTCAATTATTTTCATGAATATAATGCCTTATTCCCTTCTAGATCCTACCCAAGCTAATAAATTGTTGTTGAGAGCATTACATTGCAGAAGGCTGTCATTAGCATCTCACACGAGCTGCATTTTTGATGTGGCAGTCAAACTGAATTAAATCATGCACAGACGCAGTGTGATATCTCAGTGACTACCCTCTTCCTTGTCATCCCAGGGGGGTGACTTTGTATGAAATTCGGTGCCACAGAGCTCCTGACACCATCCCATTTGTTTTTAATCCAACTCTCTATGATCTCCAGGCATAGAGATGAGAGCTTTGTATACAATCTGTTGTATAGAAAATGTTGACTCTCTCTGTACACATCTTTGTGCCCGAATTTCTGGTGGTCAGGTTATATTAGAACATGCTCAGGTCCAGCACTGCTGGTGACCAACAGTGACACTTGGAGCAGTTCCAGATGCTGGGCAGCCCTGAGACACAGGGAGCTGCTTCAGTCCTTCTGCTGCCAAGTGGTGTCTGCTCTCCTCTGTGCCTGCTAAGTGTGAGAGGGTTTTTGTTTTCTTCTGTCTTGTCTGATAAAATGTCTGTGCAGTTCCCACTTATTTCTGAAAAGCTGCACTGGATTTTAAAATTGCCAGGTCGTTTATAAAGAAGAATAGTTTTCAGATTATGGAGTGGTTTGTTTTTTCAGTCAAAAGCTCCTGGACACAAGTCATTACAGGAGATTATTCACTTTGGAAAGAAAAAACCAACTCACAAACAGTTATTAGTTTTAGTGGTTGCAGTAAAAAGCCCAAAAGTCATGACTCATGTTACCCCAATGGCAAATTAGAATGTAAGTAAAAATTATGCAGTATTTATTTTTTTCAAGTCCAAATTTTAACAGAATTATATATATATATATATAAAGGTCTTTTGTCTGCCTCATAGTCTGAATATTTTTAATTGATAGGCTGATGTTGATAGGATAGTGCCACACAGGACCACACACTCCTTGTAGACAGTGGTCTTCATTTTTAACTCCCTCATCTGTCTGTCCCTCCTAGGGAAGCACACTGTGCCTCAGGTAACCCTGTGGTTTCATTTAATAGTGCTGAAGCTCCAGATTCAAGAAAATGTATAAACTGAAAAGATACCTGAAGCTAAATGTAGGGAAATGTTCTCGTGCAGAAAAATTCAGAAAACTTGGATAGAAATGACATGGATGATCTGAAGGAATCCCCATCATAAAAGATTTTAACAACAGGTTTGGCAAACCTTTTGCAGACATTGGGACAGTGAAGCATTTGAGTAGGGATGGACTAAGCAATGTCTTAATATATTTTTCTGTTCTCTGTTTTCTCTTTTTGGACTCTGTGAATGAGTTTTACCAGACCCTCTGAATCTGAGGTTTTTCCCCTCTGAAGATCATATTAAATCAAATACAATCATAATTTTTTTACATATTGTGTCTATGTAATTACTTTAATCTACAAATTGTGTATTAGGGATGTGAAAACCGATTTTGATAGCAAGTTGTTTTTCATAAAGCCAACTTAATGGACATTACTTCTGCATCTGGTTTTGGATTTTTTCATACCTTCCTAAATGACTCTGTCATTTTGCTGAGCATCATTTTATTTCTGTATTTCTGGTTGCCCTTTGGGATAATGGTGTACAATCAGCGATTTTCCAGTCTTCTGAAAAGTCCTTCAGTGATCCAAATTATATCAAATTCATATCTCCAGATAGGCTTCATGGCTTATTTTCTACCCGTTTGGATGCAACGATTTGGATGCAACAATTAGTTTCTAGGTAAAGCTAATGAAATCTGTAGAAATACGAAGTTTAATTCCTGGAAAAGTGAGATGGAATATCTGAAAGATGAGGCTGTTTGTAGGAACACAAATGAAATGCTATGGTCAGAAATATCTTACTTTTGGTGGTAACATAGGAACTTAAAACGTCAGTGAACTGTGTGCTTATATACCAGTCCAACAGAAAAGGCACCTTAAAATTTCTTGTGACATCTGTTTTAAGACAAAAGTTACTGCTTTTTCAGAAAACAGCAAACATAAATATTTCTGTTTTGTTTTAGAGAAGTGATGATCTTGAAATCTTGGTGTGACAGCACCAGAGAAACAGCTTTCATTTTCTGTATTGCTGAAGGGGATTGCAGCAGTGAAATGGCAGAAATCAGTTATAACAGCTGTTTTTATTAAAATGGCATTTACCTTGCTGCTCTTTCACTGACTATCAATCTTATCTGGATTAAAACCAATGCAGTGGCATTATAAAAATAACTTTCCTGGTATGTTCAGTGAGATGAGTGACTGTATGTGCACCATGCCCTCTTTGACAGCAAAAATAGTATGAGACTATGCATAGTTGTTAATTACTTTAATTTTAATAGTGAACTTCTATTAAAGGGAAGAAATATAATTTTCTCTTCTGCCCTGTGTGAAGACTGTAAGTCCATTTCTCAAGACATTTCACAGTATTGTGTCAAAGGAACTGTTTGTCAATAAGAAATTTTCAAGAAAGACCTATTTACAATCTGCAACATGTTTTTTGTCATCTGAGGGGCTGAATTTGGATATTTTTTCTGTCCATATTGATACATTTTTCTAAGTTGATGTATTTTTTATTCATGCTGAAAACCCAGACATCCAGGGGACACGTAGATAACTTGTTCAGGTTTTGTGAAAAACATTGAGAAATTGACCTTCTGTGCAGCAGAGTTTCTGTAAATAAACCAGTAGTGTGCTTGTGTAAGAATGAATTTGGATTAGGAAAGTAACTGTGCAAAAATTCTAGGGTGTTAGGAAAAGGTAGTATTATTCAAAAAGTTTTTTATATTTAAATTCTCATTTGTTTTAAATGGTAAAAGGAGCTAACAATGAAAGACTTAAAGTGAAGAGTTAGAAGAACAGATAGCAGTTTGCAGCTGGTGTGTAAAGAAAAATGCTGTCAAATACAGGATTTAGACATCACAAAGATAGCATCCCATTCTGCTCCCAGCAGGAATGTTGTGATTGATCTCAGTGCTAATAGGATCAAAGAGAAATGCAAAAGGCATGTAGACGGGGATAAAAGCAAAGTGGAAAAAGAACAAGATTGGCAAAATGACCTGCACTGATACAAAAGGATGACAGTTCTTATGCTTTGCAAAAAAAATGCAACACTGTTGTTCAAAATGTATAAACTACTTGCAAAAGAATTGATGTGTGTAAGAGTTCTACCTGCCTCATGACTATTTTAATTACTGGATTATATAGATATGTATATGGCTGCAGCTCTCTGGTGTTGTGCATAATATAATTGTTTGTCAGTAGCCTTTCTTGCAAATAAAAAAGAAAATTTGAAGTATTTTGCAATAAAATAGACCGTACCATAGCTAATCCAGCAAAATCTTTCCAGGGCTCAATGCGAAACAAGAAGTTCCACTCATGAGATGCTTTTTAATTTATCATTTGGTGGCACACAAGTACATAATTAACATTATTCAGCATTATGAGAGCAATAGTACCAACAATAAAAGATAATGAAATAGGATTTTTATTTAAATTTAGTTTTGATTAATGACATTGTTGTAAAATTTTACCACAGATGAATAGAAATCAGCTAATGGAAATAAAAAAGGTAATCTTTCTTCACATCTTGAGAGAAGACTGAAGGAGGCTTCAGTGAAAGGCTTTTGAATATGAAGTGACTTTGTGTGTGGTGCCTCTTGGTGTAGAAGGAACCTGTAGGCAGACTTTTTTCTGGCTTGGTCTTAGAGGAAAACCCATGTGATAAGGATCTGAAAGATGTGGTGGCAGTCCTTACCAGGGAACAATAAGGGAATAATGATTCATTCCATTTACTTTAGAAACTTACCTTGGGATGAGTATTAGTCTCTAAAGAGCCCAATAGTTCCCATAGAAGAGGAAGCTTCCTAAATTAGACTAAAAGTCAGCCTTAAACAGCTGAAGTTAGTGTTTCTCAATATAATTTAATGTTATTCACTTTAGTGTTAATTTATGCCTCACTATCACATTTCTTTCTTGGAGTGCAGCTTCAAGTGTCATGTCACTACCTGGCTGCCTCATCCAAGCCTCCAACATGAAAGAGAAAGAAGCCTTTACCACCTTAGGGCACAGAAACACTAGATGCCATATTTTGGCTGGAGGCTGTTTCCATGGGATTTACTGTCTCCTACTCACCACATTCTCTAAATGATATTGGACCAGTAGCTTTGGTTTTATTGAGAATTATGGTCACTCCCACCTCTCTCCATACACAAAAAACTTTGCTTTGAAATCAACTGGGAGAAGATATGTATGCAGCATGGTTTAATGAATGACCTGCTTTGGGAACCAGAGCCAGAGCAGCAGCCCTAGTGCAGATTGGTGAGGACTTTTGCAAGGCTGGATACCTTAGTCTTGTGGAAAGAACAAGCTGATGCAGCTCCAGGTATCTCTCTGATGTCTTTGGAACTGCTTTGGGATTTTCTATGCAGCACTGTATTTTGTCAAGTAGACATATTAGTTAAGTTAATATATGCCTAATAACTCTATGTGCCCAATGAAACAGATGAGATAATTTTATTTAGAGAAGTTTCATAGAAGAACTGTGGAGCTTGTGACAGAGAAGCAGTTAATTCAGCTGAAAAAAATATATCTAAAAAGGCATAGCATGTGTTTGGAAAGAGGTGTTCAAATTGTGTTATTTAATCAAACATCATGAAATTATTATTTTTGAAAATATTTTGGCATGATCTCCTGACATGTAACAGATAAATTCCAATTTCTATTGCATGCACTGCAGTAGTAGTTCTGGAAAAAATTCTGTGGCTTAATTAATGAAGTTCACTGTCTTTGGAATTCCACTTTTTCCTGGGTCATGGGAGTGATGATGAACAGTGTTGAAATAAAAAGGTCCAAACCACTGAGACAATGAGCCATTTCTTTCCCCAGATTAGGGAAAGGAATACTGTCTGTAGGTTGGCCACAGACCCAAGGGTAGCCCCTGTGGAGACTGACTGAAACTACCGAACATGTAAGTCATGCCTAGATATGGGATTTAGGGTAGTCTTCCAGACCTCCAGGTATGGTTGGTAGAGAGATGGGGATCCTCTGAAGGTAATTCACAGCTGAAGCCTAATTTGGATTCCTGAATCACCACCCAGAATTACCTGTAGAAGAGATTTAGCCCAAACCTCACTTTGGCCGGCCTTCAACATCAGTGGGAAGCTGCAGGTTAGGAACTGTGCCTGTTTTCCTTGTCCCTTTTATGCCAACATAGTAGGTTCTCCGTATGTAGACTGTCTTCTAGATCTGCTGATAGTGCAGTGATTCTTGGCCTTGACATTTGCAATTCAGGGACTAAATTAATTTTCTAAGACTAAATCCAGATTTGCTGCTGAGAAAAGCCTGTTGAAAATGCTGGTTTGAAAAACTCAGGAATCAGAGGGGAATGAGTTACTAGAACTAATTAAATGTACCTCACAAAAGTTGCTGAATAAGAAATTATGACAAAGCAGTAATCTCTGTGTGCAGGGTCCCTTCAGCATCTTCTGATATAATAATAGGGATGTAGAAATCATGACCAGTCCTGTGGGATTATGAGCCTGCTGCTTGTGCTACGGCAGTATGGATACTCCATTTGTACTGCTCATCATAGGAATCATTATGCAGCTGCGTAGAATAGGGCAAGATTAGTGATTAATAAAACCTTCTGTAGTTAGGTATCCAAGGAATAGAGAATTCCTCTGGTCTTTAAGAGGACATTTATTTTTACTCATAATAAGGGCATCTCACAAAAGTTGCATTTATTTTCCATTCTGCAATGCAAATCTGCTTCCCAAGGTGTCCATGTGCTATGATCTCATTAGGGAAGTAAAATTAATGGTGGGCTAGATGAGAGATGAAATCTTCCTTTGAGAAACCTAAATCTTTCTCAAAATTACATTTCTCTCTAAACAACACCTTCCAAGGAAATCTTAGGTACTAGTCTTCAATAGGTCTAATAATATTGATTCAAGTTTCTTGATGTTTATATTTGTACAGGAAAAGGAAAAGAAGAATCTTGATAAGACCTTTCAATTTTTATTCTTTCTTTTCTTTTGTTGGTACTCAACTATTTATTCCAGGTACTTTTCTTGTAAGTTCTTGTGAGTTTAGAAGTGACATCCCAACTAGATATCAATTTGTTTATTTACATGTAGTTCTCTGAGATAAGAAAGTGAGCTAAGGGTAGAAAACTGAAGTGGTCAGAATTGTTCATCATCATTGCATCATAAATAGCCTTCTGAAAACTTCTGCCCAGCTGCTGCGTAGCTTGGAGATGCTGAAAAGTCTGTAAGTTGATCAAGGATAAATCTGCTTTAGTTCAATCTCTCATCTCATTTACCAGGTTGTGAACAACACAGGGTCCTACATCTGGCCTGAAAACTCTGGGAAGGCTTCCAAGAGAAGTCCCACTCTCCCCTGCCTTTGCAGTGGGCTTGGGAAGCTAATTCCTTGGGAATATGCCCGAATGGAGTAGCAGTCACATCACGGGATATTGTAATCTGGAGCAGGTTGTTGTAATCCTGAGTTGTCCCCTGAGGAACTGGCCAGGGTTAGTAGTGTTGTAAAAAGGACATGAATTACTGCAGTTGTTCCCATCCCAGATGAATTACTAAGTGTAGCTTTGTCCATTTCATGGTGCTGGAGGAGCAGCTATGCAGGGAGTTTGCAAGGCCTGCTAATAGAGCAAACAGCCCACCACACACTTCTGGTGCAAAGGGCCATATAGGAGGAGCCAGGACTGGGGTGTTCTTCACAGTATCTTAGTAAGAGTCTGGCTAGGAGGTAATCAACCGAACCTGAAACACATGGTAACTGATGCTGACTCAGAAAAGGCAGACTGTATTTCTCCCATTGTAGGCAATCTTCTGAGAGGGAATACACAAATTTGCTGTATTGCGCGTTCGATGGAAGTATAGGAGGTAAGCTAATGATTTCTCATAATTCCCTTGGCCTTTTCAGTGTTTTTGTCTATTTGCACTCATTTAGCCAAGGCAGCTGGTAGGACACGTGTGTTTGCACAAGCAATGTCTTGGGACCCAGACTGCACTGTAGCGTGAGGGCCAAGGTGAGCTGTGAACGTGCTGAGCTCTCTGTTGTGGAACTGAAGAATGGCTTGTTAATTGACTGTGGTTTTATTTAACAACTCATTTAAAGAATTGAGAAACTATGTTTTTCAGTTGACGTATTTGCTTCCCCTAATGCAGATTTCAATTTTTTATCAATTTGTTTCTCATTTTTTCAGCATCCTTCCTAACTTTTTAAAAACCTGACAATCCTGACCACTGTTTTAAACAGGTTTGAAACCAGGTTGTTACTTCTATGCTGTCAGCACCGGATTCTCTGTGCTTAAAAGTATATGCATACATATATTTATTTATATTTGCACATATATATTTTACAGCATAAAATTATAAGGCAGAGACCATTCATTTAATAAATCAAAATGCTATGTGCAACTCTTGCACTATATCATAAAAACAATACACAGTAAATTACATATATTTGCTTGTATGTGACAGCCTATTTAAAGCTGGAGTCTCACCTACTTCAGTTTCAAAGTAATTAAAAGTTGTCATTTAAAACTACTGAACTTGTGTTTTGACCCCACGGTAAATCAGAGTTTCAAGGTTCTGTGATTTCAACTAGCATAGAGTGTGAAGTATTCCTGAACTTGCTCAGAGAAAGAAAAGCAAAAATAAGCAGAAATATTCTGTAGTTTAAGTCCCATGATGTATCACAGCTTTTATCTTTCCTCTCACTTCAATGTCTTTGGACTCCATGAGCTGCTGCTAGACTCCAGTTCTAGCTCTTGCTCCTCTTTGTAAATAAATATTTCCATAGTGTGGACTTTCATGTCCACTGGCAAAGGAAGTGGTGAGTTGTGCCCTGAGCACCTGCTGTGCAGTGACTTCCTCAAGCACTCACCCTGCAGCAAGGAAGAAGGAGAGGGGATGCAGAAGACGCTTCAGCTAAGTCCCCTGGAGTGCTGGCCAGTGACAAAGTGCCAAGATGAAATGCTCTGCACTTCCCAGATCTCCATTTTATATTTTCTCTACCTGATAAATGGATGGTGTTTTATCATGACCATTTTGCTCTAATTTTCAGATTGCTTGTTGGATTTTCTCCCTTGATGGCAGAGGAGTCACTCTCAGCACCAGACTCAAACCTTTCTGGCTTTTAATCAGGAGCTACTACCAAGACCAGGGCAATGTGCTGGGTGAATCCATGTAGTGGCCTTGCTGCCGGAATGCCAAATGTGCCGTGTAATGTGTTGAATGCCACGTTAATTACTGTGAAGCCTTTGACTCTTTTGGCAGGTTTGTTTCAAGCAGCTTATTTTCAGTGCTGCTTTTCAAATATATTCATTATGTTTTGACAAGGCATAATTGCCCCAGATGTCCCCTTTTAACTTTATTTTCATCAAAAGCATCTGACACACCAGGTGATACTTTCATTATTGATATGATAATATTCATGGTCAGTTATGCTTTTTCTTAAGGATTGGAGAGATCAGTGATAGGACACAGTTCTTGTCTGAGGGAGGAATGTCAAAATGCCTTTACTGATGGGATTCTGATATAATATTTTGACTTGACAGGATTCAGACATGTGCTCTGTGTTGCTGTGCTGGCTGACTTTCAAAGCTCTTGGAAAATGTGCCTGTGCCTCTGAGTTCCTGTGCCAACTCTCTAGCTGTTGTGCAGATCAGAAGGGCAACTTTCAGGTGTTCTGCTCTCCACGTGCGGAGTTGTAATTCGTAGTTCAGGCCAAGTTAATAACCTGGTTAATTTACTTATACCTGGCCTTCTGCCACAGAGTGCAAAACATGAATCCTGAAGTAGGTGTCAGTGCATTTTCTTATGGAACACAAGTTACAAACTGACAATATTTTTAAACTTAAATTCAATATTGATTGGGATGGGGAGGAATGATCAATACCTACGTGTAGTTAATAATTAATGTAGCACTCCAGAAGCCCTCTCTAGTGAAAAGCCTTCATGACTAACTTATTTCTCAAAAAATTAGATAGAAATAGAAATGTATTTTGTGGTTCTTAGGGCCTAGTTCTCCAGTTATGGTGACACCTTAAGGAAAAAATCCTCAACACCTTCAAAAATTTGTACAGGAAATGTTAGCTTAACTGTTTCCCTTGCTTGAAAACAATTTCATTTTCCTTCAAGGCTCATCCTTTGTTACTCCTAGGCTTCCTACTACCACAGTGACTTTCAGCAGTGCGTGCTCTTTAAGACCAGTAAACACAAATATCTCTGCTGCCAAGATAAACTGCACGTTTAAAGTCCCAATTTTCAAAGTTTTGCACCCTCTTCGATTTGCATATGCATGCATCTATGCAAACCCCTAAATCCTTTTTGACACACTTTTAATTACTTCTTGAATTTTTCTTCCCGGCAGCAAATATTCTAAATGCATCAGCTATGAATACTTAGTTGATCTTAGATTTAGCTCAAAAGAAGATGAACATTTTAAAACAAAAAATACAGAAGGTCATTGCTTCTGGGAGAAATGGACAGTGTGTAAAGCATAGCAATAGGCTAATTCTTTTCTTTGTTGCTGACTAGCTTTTGAAACCTGGACAGATTTGGAGCCAGAGGGACTGGCTTTTTATGGAATCCTGCTGAGCTACCACCTGTCTGCTGAGCCACGTCTCTTAGTTCATTTTAGTTCTAATTTGCAAAGTCAAACATATTATCCTAAAGGACCACAAGCATGGTGAAAACACAGGACAAGAAGACAATCTTCATTTACAAATTTCAAACAGCTGTTTGATTCAGGTCAGTACAGGGAAGATTGCTAAAATGAGTAAGGGGATGAAAGAGCTGCCAGCTACCTTGGGACTTCAATTTGAGAAGGCTTTGGAGTGTGTGGCTAAGGCTTACAAAATTATGGAGATATGGTTAAGGTGACTGCAGAACTGTTATTTTCCCTTAATACAAAAACTTGGGGAAGTCATTGAAACTGGTAAGAACCTATTTTAAAGGACGTAAAAGAAATGATGTCTTTATGTAGAGGGTATAACTTAGAACTCATGGCCTTGGAAATTAAGGAGGCAGAAGGTGTCAGCAGCTTCAAGAAGGGACTAGGCAGAAAGGAATGCAGTTACAGGTCCATGGACAGATACTAAAGGGAATGGACAGTATTACCCTGTAATTGATTGGTGAAGGAATATGGAGAATTCATTTTTCTTGTTTCCTCATGGTCACAGTTTTCTTCATATTCCTCAGAAAGGAGTTTCTCCAGGAATTAATTAAAAAATTATGACATTCTCCCTGAGACTGCCATTGCAGTGCTACATTCACTACTAAATATATATATTTAATTGTGTATATAAAAATTAAAGAGTCATTCTTCATAAATTTTTGTTTGGCAGGTTGGTCCTGTTGCCTTTAAGACCTAAATTCAAATAACCTCTGTGGAAATGATTTCATACTGTTTTTGTGCAGGTGCAATTGTGGTTGGTTAGTTCAAACTGGGCACATATCAGTAGTGTGCAGTGATTTACACCCAGATGGAGTCAGCCAAAGGGTTCCAGTGACCTACTCCCAGGGCTGACTGGGCTCAGGACATGTACACCAGCAGGTACCTTTGCATGCATGGATATAAATGTATACACTTCTGTCTGTGTGCATGTGGGTGAATTGATTATGGCATGAATGTTATCTTGAATCTATAATTAAGTCACTGTTTTAATTATAGTAAATCCTATTGAATCACTTTATGACTGTCAAAGTAGTCAATGATTAAGTTCTTGCTAAATCCTTTTGTAACGTTATCTTTTTGCATCCATATCATTTGCACCCTTCCTGGTCTTTGTGTAAATAATTTTGAATTGATTTCCCTTTTCGTGCTTCATCTATGTGGCAAATAATAGAGCGAACCTTGCCATTGAATTGTTATTTTGCACTTTCACAAATTTATATTAAAATCTGCTTTTCATCAATGCTTTTGATGGTGATTCTCTAAGCCTCCCAAACCACCCATTCATGACAGATCTGTCCCAAAAGTAGGGTCTCAGCACTGCTCCTTGCTGTGGGACTGGTAATTTTGTTGGTCAGTGACAGCAACGTATGAGTGTATTGAGGGGAGACACATTCTATTATCTGCATCTATCCTGATTTTAGTTTCTTGTTGGCTCGCACCATGCAACTGGAAGAAGAAAGTGAGCTGAGGAGCAGGGCCAGGAGCCAGGCAAGCTGTGTCTGGAGTTCAGATGATGAGCTGGACCAGTCTCCAAAACTTGGTTTTCTCTGTCTTCCTCGTGGGTCACTTTTATGAACACCTGAATCTGCTCCTCCCCATGAGAGTTTATGAAGGGAGAAAGAGTTTTTCTGTTTGTTCGGCTTTCATCTTCCCTTGGCTCAGCTTTGTATTGCTCACAGGTGTTTTTAAAATAGGCTTAATAAAAGCTCAGAGTCCACCTGCAGAGTATCATAATCTCACCAAATCTGTGCAATGCTGAAAGCCCTGTGCAAGATACCTAAAATCTGAATCTGGAGAACAAAACGGGAATTCTTCTCCCTGTGCTTTGTGGCTACAGGAGACGTGCTTGCACAGGATACCCTTGAGCAGGCTCATTCTGGGGACAAGGAAGGTCCATTTACAGCATCAGATGAAAGCCAGCAGCAGGAGGAGCTCTTAGAGGCTGTGACAGCTTATGTAAAGACGATCTTCATCCTCCAGGGAAATGAAGCAGGAGTTCACACACTTGTTCTCCTGTAATCACACATCTGTAGAACAGTCAAGAAATGAAAGACAAATGACAGCTCCCCTGTTGTGTCGCTCATCTCCTGGTGAAGGCAGAACCGAGTAGCAGCTGAAATTTGATGGACAGATTTCCCAGAAATTAGAGGATAAGAAACCAAACGAATAGCTTTAGATGCAGGCATGGCTGTGAGTATTTTTCATCTGAGCTCAGTTTTCTGTGGGTGAATATGATTATTCCAAGATTTGAGGTTCACATCATTTATTCTAGCAGTGCATTGGAATCATACAGCTCATTGATGTGGCCAGGCAGAATGGGATAAATGATTTCAGGCCAGCAGCTAATGGCTATCTCTTCCTTATGTTCCCGAAGGGCTGGGGAAAAGCCCTGTGAACCTTTCCTCTGTATTTGTCAAAGATTACTTTTGTGTGTCCACTGGGTCTGAAATATTTGATGAATGCTTTGAAAGTATTGTCAAAATGAAATGTACTATTGTGTTGAATTCTGCAGATCATGTGGCATTATTTCTGATGCCCAACTGACTGATGTGTAGAACTAACTTTCAGCAAGAGCACTGATGTCAAAGTGCAGATATAAGGGATTGTTTTTTAGGAATTTAGATTGATATGCTGTTAAACATTGCTTTTTAAAAAATTATCCAGACTCACAATTTTAGAAATATATACACAAAATTAAAGGGCATTCATACAGTGAGTGAGTGTGTACATATACATATGGGGAAATTTGACATGTTTGCTTAAGGCCAAACAGTAGCCACTGGTATTTTGTAGTGTAAGCATCCTATAGAAAAGATCGGCAATACCAGTGTTCTTAAAAATAGTGACTTGCTGACCCCCTTTTTTCTATGAGATTCATGTCCTCCCTACCTCCCAGCCCCCTGGTTTCTCTTTCTCTATTCTAAGGTGTCCAAATCCTCTTGGGGATCATGCCTGGTTCCTGAACAGGATCAGAAGGGATGGGTGCAGTTTGAGGTGTATTGGGTTTTCTTGACGTAGCTCCAGAGTTGAAAAGTGGTGGCATACCCAGTGCCTGGAGGCTGTGAGGACTCCCTGGCCAGCATGGGGGGAGGGATGCATGCACATGTGAGAGTCCTCAGCATGAAGATGCACAGGGTGGACATGGCTTCAAGCCTAAATGTGGAGTGTGAAGACCAGGAACTAACCCCAAGTCTCAAAGCTCTTAGTACTCACTGCTCAGCACAACTTCTGTAGCAGCAGGCTCCATGCCAGACATCACTGTGATTTATTCCTTGCTTTCAGCAGTGCTGGCACATGGTGCAGGGCTGGGTACCCACAGCTGCATGCTCTGTCTGACCTCTCTTCTCTTCACCCCGTCAATTTGCTGCAATAGCATGAAAAAAATCCCTGAGCTAAGAGGGTTAATGCCAAAGCCTGTGGCTGATTGAAGAGTTGAGCACTGTTTGTGCCCTAAACCTGGCAATCCTGCACATCCTGACTTGCATCTTCCTGTGGACACTGATATTGCGCCTGACAGGGTTGGTGTTCTCCTGACATCACACCTAACTACTACGAAACCACACCCAGTTTATTTTCTGCCGTGGCTCCCTCTCTTCTTCATCCATCTTCTGGAGCCCAGGCCCAGAGCTTCTGCTCATGTCTTAAAGTAAATAGATTGCTAAGTGAAATTGTGTTCAGTTACCAAAAAACTGCTCACTTCCAGACAGTGAAGCATTGGTGAATAGCTGTAGATTGGGGTTCAGAGGTTCAGATTAAACTGTAAGAAAAATTACTTCACTGGAAGCATAGTTAAGCAGCTCATAGGGGCTGTCAGGCCTCAGCCTTGGATCTTTTCAAGATGTGGCTTGACAAAGGAATGACAGACCTGAACAAATGAGGATGATGGTCCAGTTTCAAAGAGCAAGTTGAAATAAGCCATCTTCAAGCAATATTTCTATGTTTTTGTGATTGTCCATGCTCTGAAATCATTGGAATTGTCCTTTGCATGTGTTTGGCCTGGGACTTGTGTCAGTGTTCTGAACCACCCCCAGGCATCACTTGGGAGTTAGCCTAAGCCATTCCTAATGCAGTTTAAATGATGCTACCTTGTTTATAAGGGAAAGAGAATTTTAAAGCATGTTAGCAAGCCATTCCATACAAGCTGTCCTCAGTGTTCAAGCACCCAGAAAACATAAAACTATTTACATTTCCTAGGATAGATGTGTCCTGCCAAGGAATCTAAAGTGACAACCACTGCAGATGTGTTCCCCACTTGGCTTTGCCTCTGGTAAAGGCAACCAGAGTGTGGCCATTTTGTTAGCTTTGACAGAGAACTAAAAAAATGTGCACTTATTTACTGGAGCACTAGGATCACTAGTTTATTACTTTTAAAGTTCTTTAACACATGGAAATGACAACCATTTATCATTGCTGTCAAGAGAGTAATCTAGTTGCGATCTAGCAAAGATGTTTCTGAGGATTCTGCAGCAAAATAAAATTTATCATTGTCTTTCTCTATAGAGATGCAGTGTGGCATTAAATTCCATTAGGATATACAATAAGAGGGGGTGCTGTCACATAATCATTTGATTTCCAAGATCTGAAGTTTATTTTCTTGAATTCTTGGAGAGGGCTTTCCAATCAAAAAAACATGAGACTCTGCAATCTTTGTTCAAAGTAGTGTAGTTCTTGGGCTCTAGTCTAAATGTGTCTGTAAGCAAGTTGGTAATTAGGTGTTTTCACTTTAGCTATTGCTGTAATTTTAATTCTAGGATGGATCATGAGAATTCTCTTTCTGGATCAGACCAGGGTACTGAGTGCAACATTCTGTCACAGTCACCATCTAGGCTGAGAATCAGTGAGAGCCTGAGATTCTGGAAGCCATTGGACACAACAGTTAGTACCAGATGGTGAAGAAAAAACTGAAAATAGCCCTGCAGCAAGGGGTCTGGAGTGAGAGATCAGGCAAACTCACAAGAACCATATTCAGACCTCTTTTTCTGACCTTTACTGGTGGGTTTGCATTATGTCTGAAATGTCTCCTCTGCATTACCAAATGCTGAATGCAGAGAAGCTCTGTCTCTAGGGTGCTGTGCTCCAGGCTAAGAGGAAGGACAGCATGGTGCCTTGAGGCACAGCTGGCCTCCACTTCTCTCATGGGGAAGGGAGGCAGACCAAGCTTAGCCCTGGGCCAAAACTCATGCAAATAAGCTGGTTTTTAAAGCTATGGGTAGAGCCTGTAGGCAGTCCTACCTCAAATGATTCCCAAATTGCCATTTGGGACTGAAACTGGAAAAAGTGAATGTTAGCACAGGCACAGGATCAGCCAGCTCTTCCTCCTAAAACCCTTCCAAAAAAGAAACTATTATTTCCATTCCAGAGCTGGTGAAGCTGCAGCAATGAGGTTACACTTTCTCCAAAGGTGCATGAGGATTAAGTGAGAAGGTTTGAATTGGAACCTGTCTTTTCTGCCTCCAGCCCTGAGTTCAGCCCTGCATAGCATGCTGCTTTCTTCCTAATTTCCTCTTTTTCTTTATCCCACCACATCCACTTGGAGAATGATGAAGACATTATGTCTCCTCTCCAGGTTCAATCCCTGCATACTCATTCTGTTACTGGGTAGATTTGCTTTTGATTTTAATACAGCATTGAGCTCATCAAGGTTTGTTTTTGTTTTTTTTTTTTGGTGTTTAAGTATTTCTAAAACTAAAAAAAAAAAAGATTTTTTGTAATGGCATTTTGCAAAAGAAACATTTAATAGTAGCACATAATTACACACTATAGTTGTCAAACAGAACAGTGGTTAAGTAGCTGTCCAATAACAGGCAGCAGTAATACTATATCAGGTATTAATGCTACTTACCTTTTAGCTAGAGTGTAATTATTGGTATTTTAGTCTGCATTTATTCCCATGTGAAAGTGCTGCTGTAATGTGGGGAAGTATTCTTAAATCATAATGCTTATCAAAGTTCATGTTCATCTGAGTGAAATTGAAAACGTCAAATCACTTAGAAAGTGGAGAATTGCTCATGCTTTCTAAAATCAGTTGTTGTAAAAAAATGTAGAATTGTATTAGAGCATCTGACTATTGTGTTCTGGAAAAAGTTCTGCAAACGTGCTTTTCCTTCACTTTATGGAGTAATAGAAGGGCTATAAAGAACATGGTGCTTGAACATAGAGGGCAGTAGAACATAATAAAGGTCATTTGACATTACTCTGAGTGGTAAGTGGCTGATAGAATTCAGTTCAGCATGTTTTTTATAGCACCCTAAATTAAACATCCAAAATTTTTAGGACGTTGCGTTTGAGCCTAGGAAATAATATGCTGGGAAATCGAAGTCTTCTCTTACATTCTTGAGGTCAAGGTGCGTTTTCTGTAGTGTTTCAAAACCTGGATGCACTGAGAGGTCTTAGCGAAGAAAGCTCTGCATGTAAGGGTTTTGGCCATCCTAAGTATATGTTTCTGTAGGGATTAATTTCCTTCATCAGGATAAGAGTGTAGGAATTTGGGGAGGGCAGCATTCTCCTCAGATACTGCACATACTTTCTGCTTCATCATTTGACAGCATTTGCAGCCTGTTAATCTGTAATAGGCCACACTGAAAATACACCTGACGCCCTTTCCTAGGTTATGACACAACAGCAGATATGAAAATGCACAAGCAAATATGATAGCAAGTAAAAATGGCCCACACTAGAAGCACAGGGAAAAAATACTATAAACATAAACTATAAACACTTAAAATTTCAAGTGGTTGTTCATACACAGTGTCTCTTTACTAAGAATTTCAGTGAAAGGGTACTTGCCAAGCAATGTCTTTTCTATGTCTGAATACCTATATTCATGTCAAAATAGTCACTGCTGCAGAGGAAGAAGAATGCTGGCTGGTTTTAGATGGGTGTTGTTTGTCAAGTGTTGCTGTGCTTGAATCTCTAAAAAGATTTGCCTGGGGAGCAGCAAAAGTATCATGTGAAATGTAGCCATGCCAAACAGAGATTAACTGCCTATTTATGGATTACCTGAAACAGGCATTTATTTATGTATTAAATTTCTCTTATTCTCAAGAATAACTGGCAAGACAGAATTGTTTGCAAAGAGGTCAATGGCTAAATGTATCAGATTTATTCACAATGAATCATTCAAAACAACATGGCTCAGATTTTTTTTCCCCTTGGAATAAAGAGGTGCTAATAGATGGAAAGGACGGTTTGCTGTCCAAAAGATAGAGCACAAGATACTGGCTGGAAACATAGCTGAATCCTTTTGTATGTACGTAACTGCAGTAAACCTGCAGAAGTATTATTTGATACATTAATTTCAGAGGTATTTTCAGGCTCTTTTAGATGGCAGCTGCCTGCCTTGTTATCTAATGTCCTGAAATGAGTAATGCTGTCTGTGAACCCCAGCTGTGACCTGTATATTCCTAATAAAACAGGAGCTTTTTCATAGCTTTAGTAAAATATGGTGAATATTCCAGACCAGCAGGTGAGTTGTGCACTGAGTAAATAGTGGCAAGAAAACCTTCTTTGGTGTTAATTCTTCTAACAGCAGACATTAGGTAAAATCAGAAGCTGACTAAGCTGCAAACAAAGTGGTCTGACCTACTGAGTCAGTTGGTAGCTGGTGACAGCTATATCTGTATGGGATGAGCAAACTTTCTCATAGGCTTCAGTTTGAATCATAAGGTTTGAGATCACAAATAATGTAGCATCCACAGCCTCTCATCCTGTCAAAGAAGGGAGGATAAAAGACCGTGAATTGGAAAGAATTAACAGAAAATTTTCTGGTTGATTCTTCCATTCTTTGAAGCTTAAAGAAATGACCTCTTGCAGTTTTTCACTCGACATTAAGGTCTGATCATCCCACAATTTTTTTCCACACCAATGATATATGCACATCAAAACTTCATGGTAAGATTCATCCATAACTTCAGCTCAGCTTCCCTTTTACTCCTGAGGAATCTTTAAAACTTCCAAATTGTCTGAGAGCTTGCTAGGAGCTCTTTTTGCAAGAAAGCACAGTCACTCTTAACCCTTTGACATCAATACCCTCTTTCTTCCCGCCACCCTGTTACTCTGCTCATTCAATTACTCTTCTGCTCAGCTAGGATGAAGTAAGCATTTGGCACCAGAAAGTGCCTCCAAATTGCCATCAGTTGGCTTTGATGGACAATGGCAGACCAAATGCCTTGGGGAGAGACACTGGGGAAAGAGATCTTTCTACTTTGCAGCAGAAATGAGGCTGGCTCAGTTCTGTAGAGGCAGAAGCCGACACAGTTTTGTGCAGACAGTTGTCTCTGGCAGAGTCAGCCCTGAAGTATTAAGTGCAATCAAACATAAGTCAGCAGGGCTATATAGTTCATTTCCCAGTGGTATTCTATTCAATCATGTGCTTAATGTTTTGATATATTTCATAAGCATGGTAATAAAGAGATATATCTGTGCAATGTCATCTTTCACTCCTTTCAGTGCCACTCCAGAAAAATTCAGTATCATCTGTCCAAATTGAAGCACAGAGTAAAATCAAGCATCTCAAAAACAGAAAAAAAAAAATATTTAAATGCTAAGTCAGGCATAATTCTGAGTTTGGACTGATAAGTCCTCATACTTGGCACATAAGTTATTTCAGCAGGTGATTCAAAGATGAAGAAGGCCATGACAGGAGCCTATTAAAAATCAATGATGAAGTAGTTTAGTCAGCAAGCTATTTACTTGGGCTTTCATATAATGACTGATTAATTAAAAGAAAAAACCCAAAAAATCTCATAATTTTATCTATTTTTTTCTTAATGGCTGAGCTGCATTTTTTTTTCCCTTTCTTTTAAGGATTGTTTATTGACTTCACTTGTGTTTTGTTTATTGAAGTTTGCCAATGACCCACTTGTATTGGTTCTGGTACAAGTTTTCTGTGTTACAGTATCTAAAACTTTTTCCATTAAATGCAATGCTGAAACTCCCAGGTATTTCAGCAGTTAGGGCTGTGGGATAGCTCTCAGTTTGGTGAGAATAATCTCAAGTGCCTCATGCTGATGTGCATCTTATGGCTGCAGATTCAGGTCCCAGAGGAACATAAATGGCTATAGTACAGAGTTATCAAAGTAAGAAAAACATGCATTATTTATTTACTAGGGTGAAACTACTGGAAGAGATACAGTAAGGCTAGATAGTTTCTCAGATATACCCTTATTGTCTAATCTCAGTCAAAATTATACTGGCATCTGTCCCATTTGAGGAACTAAATTTGATCCATGACTTGACAGCAGAAGAACATTCCTATTGACCAAAATAAGAGGTTTTTTTCATTCCTGCAGACTGCAGACTGAAGTGATTTAACAAACAGGCTGGCTTAACACAAGCATAGTGGGGAGGTCTGATATCTTGACAGTGACTTCCATGTACTGAACCTTGGTTGAAATCTTGGGTCTCTAAAATGCTTCTTTGAAGCTGGGACTTAAGCTGATCTGAAAGATTGTGTGAACAGTAAAGACAGAAGGTGGTTGTAAACACAGTTCCTTTAGCATTATAGTGTCTGTGGAGGTGACATGTCCTTTGCTACCTTCTTCCATCCTCATCTAAGGTCCATTATGTGCCTTATGAGCACAGCTAATTATTGAATTAGGCACACAATTTTGCCTTTTGCCTGAAGTGAGAGGGAACAAAACCCAAACACTGTGTTGCTTAATGCAGTAGCAGAAGGGATATTGATATTCTGGGAATGATAAAGCTGCAGGGATTTCTGCAGAAGAGAATGAGTGGCTGATCACTGCTCCTAAATCCCTCAGAGCTTTGTACATGCAGCTGCTGAGGTTATGATGATGAGTCTGGTCCATTAAGAAGGGTTTTCAGAAATGTCACTCAGCTTTATTTAACAAACAGAGTTTACTGGCAAGTCTCATGGCATAAGAGAATGGGAGATGACTGAATATGACCTATGTGAGAGGCTTTTGATCTGAAAACTGGGGTAAACAACAGCAAAACAGAGTATTTGAGTGACTGAGATCCAAACCATACAACCAACTTGGCACTGCTGTCTCAACAACAAATGGCTGGCTAGCAGTGTCAGCCCAGCTGGTGTTCAGAGTTCAGATGCCTCTAAAACTGATCCCAGAAGCAGCAGCCAGGAGATCTGACCTATTTGACAGTGCCAGAAAACGCTTGGGCTTGGCTGGCTTCACACAGAGCTTGTTTCAGCAAGAGCTGGACAGAGCTCATGGTTTTGCTCTGCAGTTTTTATGTACTAACAGTGCCATTTTGTGTCCTGGGATTTTAGATGTAGGCTTACTGATGAATTTAGATTTTTTATACAGCTTTTCATACATTGGCTTTTTCAGGTTTGTGACTTTTCTTTCACCAAAAGGGAATAAGATCTGCCAGCTGTTACTTGGGCACCATCAGCATGGAGGCCTGTTTACATTGCTTGCTTCTGTGTTTCAAGCTTTCTGGTGGATGTTCCCTGTCTGCTTTGTCCAGCCGACTCAGGATCACTGAATCAGAGAATGGTTTGGATTGGAAGGGACCTTAAAGGTAACCTTGTTCTAACCTCCCTGCCAAGGACAGCCTCTACTAGACCAGGTTGCTCAGAGCCTCATTCAGCCCAGTCTTGGACACTTCCAGGGTTGGGGCACCCAGAACTACTTTGGAAAATCTGTGCCAGTCCCTCACTACTTTCTTTTATCCTTTTTAGTTCACTGTGATTACTTCAGTGAAATTAATTACTAATTAGAAAACTGACTAGATGCCAGTCCTGGCTTATACTCACACACAGGTGCATACCTTTGGGGCTGGATTTTCTTTTTGTAAACACAGATAACAACATGCTGAACTATTTTTACCTTTGATTCATACTGACAGTAAGGTATTGTTATTTTCTCTCTTATTCCCTGGCCACCCACTTCCTCTCTGATATTTGCTAGTCACAATATACACAGTAAACAAAACAAGTGGGACCAATTTAAGCATAGACAGAGAGGCAGCCATCTATGATAACAGTCTCGTATAGCACTGCTAAAATTGTGATGGTGAAGAAAAGCCAGAATCCTGCCTTTGACTTTGCCAGGGCTGATGCCTTGGAGAACCAGGCTTGCCCTTGAAGGAGATATGAAGGCTAAGGAGGCAAAAGCTTATACTAGGAAAAAGGAATCTGTACTCTAGACGAGATTTTCCAGCTGATGAGGGAGATCCCTGCCCTTGTCTTACCACCAAAATGAGCAGAGTCCTCTCCTCCAACCTAACCCTCCTCTGCTGCTCTATAGCTGTGTCCAATTAATTTTGTCATGAGAAGTGGTGGGCCACTTTTGTGAAATCACAAGTTCATCCAACTATATTCTCTCCTATTTTTTTTTTTAATCTTAAAAAAACTCAACATGAAGAGTTAAATCCTGTTCATCCTGAGTCTGTGGTGAGAGGAGCCTGGCATTGTTCTCAGGATGTGGTCTGCAACTCAGATGTCTGAGAGAACATCTATTAAAATGCAACTTACCACCACAATATATTAACAAGCTATGAAAGACTGTATTTTCCTTTACTTTAATTGGTAGCATTAATGTGATGCAAGTATGACCTAATGGAAAGAATATCAAATCCTATGGATTCTCAAAGTCATTGTGGGTGCTGGCTTTGCTGCTGAAGAGTTACTCCTGTCTATGGTTTCATAGTCATTTTTCTGGCTCCTGCAATACAGGATGCATTTTAAATTCCTGCCACAAATCCATGAACAAAAATATGTATAGGGCCTGTGGAAGGTAATAATTTCAGATATTTATTAAAAAATGAAACACCATGCAATTATTCTTCTAAAATAAGTAAATTTCAACCCTTTACTCTTTTTAAGAGTAAGCAGTATCACAGGGAATTTCGGTGTTTAATATTCTATGCTCATAGTCTTACCAAAAATGGCAAGAAAGTAAACTCTCTAGCATTATCATTTTCATATTAGAAAGCAGGCATTCTTTATTACAATGCTGGATACATGAGGAGATATTTCCACCAAAATATAATGCATGTGGGTATAGAAAAGCTCCTATATATATGTAAACACTATATTTTACATACATATTGATTAATTTTCACAAAAGAAACCCATGTATGATAATCATTTCCCCAGAAAATTTAGCCTATTTCCCCTCCTATTGGTGCATGTGTTTTCTTGTACTGGGAATCTCTCTGGTGGGCTTTGGTGGGCACAGACCCTAAGTTATAGTTGACGGCCTGATGAACTTGGTTTTACTCCCCAAATATGGGAATATGTGCTGAGTTGGCACAACCAGTCTCGACCATTCCTTTGGAGACCCCTGACCGACAAAGCGTGTTCTCCTGTTCCTCTCTTTGATTAGTGTTTATCTGGAACTTCATCTGAAAAGATTAAGTAAAAAAAGGTTTTTCTGGCTCTGGATAGTCTCAGAAACTTACTAAAAAAGGGATGAGGGCATCTGCATATTTATCTGAGAAAAAGACATCCAGTTGGAATCTCAGAAGAAATATGTACAGTTGTATGCTTTGGATAGTTTAAGAGACCTGAAACTATATTTTTTGTGTGTTATTTTTGCATCTCTCACTACCAACAAGGAAACATTTCCTGAATTTTGGCCACTGGCAGAAGCATCTGTGCAACGGCAGAACAGGAAGATGATGTAGTAGTATTATAACTGTTACGTTTTTTATAGATTTGGTAGCGCCATACTCCCAAAGAAATGGATCTAAATGACAATTTTTATTACTTAAGGCAAAGTTCCACTTTGAAAGAACATTGGTAACAAGTTCTAGTTCAGATTAATTTTACCTGGTCCAAAACTCCAGTTACCAGACCTTAAACTGTTCAAAATGACTGGACTGAGCTGTAAGATAGAGGGGAAAATGGGAGGTGCACAAGTCTGTGCACACCCCAGTCCCTCTGCAGAAGATGAGTGCTTGCCTGGACGTGCTGAGAGCTGAGTTTTGCTGTTTGAAAGATGAATTAATATTTTTTGACCTTCCCATTGTCTCTGAGAGGACCAGTTGTGGGTGCTGGACTGATCTTGGACCTGGTGTTTGCAACCTCAAAATTTTCCTCTCTTTGTTGGTCCCTGACATCACTATTGAGTTATCACAGCAGAAATAGACTCCCTAAACCACAGCTCACTGCCATTGGACCTTTTCATATGACTGAGATGCTAATGATAATTTTTTATTTTGGCCTTGACAGAATTTATCAATCAAACTCTGACTCTTGAAAGAAAAAAAGCAAAATTATATCTTCTACAGGTAACTGGGCTTTCATTTAAAGAAAGACAACACTTATAACTTTTCATTTCATTAGCAACTTCTTCTAAATATCTGCTAACCGTTTTAAGCTCTCCCCCACCCCAAACCACTGGCAGGAAATCATATAAGAATTCCAGACCTTGGTTATAACTATGACAGCTCCATCTGGGTAATTGGATTTATCAGAAATTACAGCCTTATCAAAATCCCACACTTACCTGTCTTGCCACTGAGCATTTTTTGTGGTCATATGCCCAATCATGGATGACAGAAATGCTGACTGTGTAGTGTCATCAGGAGAAGTTGATGCAGGAATGCCTCAAGGTACCAAAGCGGTCAGGGAAGTACAGGGGATGTGGGTGGAATAGTCCGAACACCTGCTATGCCATACTGACATTATGGCAAATAACAACGTATTACATATGGGTTGTCTGAGGTATGAAATGTCCTGGGCAAGTGGAGGCTGTGAGAGATCTTTCTCAGCTGGAAATGTTCTCACAGCCCTTCTATAAACAGTAGTTTCTATGTAGGTATGTCATTCGTAAAAAAGCAAGTAATATTCATGCAGATGAATCATAACAACTGTCTTTCTAGTCCTTTAAAATTTCCTTTTTGCCATGGGAACTTGTACCAAAGCAAGTGAATCTCTGGAAATACTGCTGATGTTGTGGTATGACTGGATCCAAAACAACAGTTACTGAGGTACCTAGTTTTTTTTCTGGGATTTTCTGAGGCTTGTCTGGACAATAAAAGTGGGCTCTGGTACAGGCTGTACCTACTTAAGTTATTTTGTCAGATCATGTGGTTATTCTTGAATGACTCTCCTGCAAAAGGAGAGGATATTATGGGCTGGACTGTAACATATATAGCTTAGAGTAGCTCCCTTTCCATTCGCCTCTAGGGAACTATGTTGTCGCCCTGGCCTAGGCCTAATTAAAAAGGAGTTTAAATTCAACATAATTTGAATTATTGTTGTAATTAAATTAAAATTCTTCAGGATTTAATTTGCATAGAGGGTATATCAAATATGCTTAATCCGTCTGTGGTCTGTGATACAGACACTTGCAGCCCAATAAGTAACATCAAAGAATGAATTCACTTCTTTTGCCTGTCACAAGGCAGCGATGTGGATAGAGCAGCAGAAGAGAAGGAAGCAGATAAAGTGTGGAAAAGGCCATAAAGTCTGTGAGAGCCACCACACTCCCTTGTCAGAGCCTCAAGTATTTTGTTGAGATGAGCTCCAAGAATTTTTGTGATCCATAGGACACATTTACTTCCAAAAGCTGCAGCAAAAACAAGCCTGATATGTCAGCATATTTTGAATGTCAGATATGATTTACAAAATGAGACTTCAAGCCTTACTTCCTTTTATTACCGAATAAAAGTTTTTCATATGCTTATTAAGATAACCTGAGAATCAAGGAGGAAAACAATGAATCACTTGCAAAGGAGAAGTGGATCTTTAAGATAATCCTAAAAAAGAAGCATTTATCATTCAGACTTCCTCACTAATCTCCCCAGGCTGAGCTACAGTCTCATCTGTATAACTGATGCTGTCTCTGAATAGTGAACAGTGTTTTTCCCCATGTCCCGCCTTGCCTTTCCCTAGTTAGTCAGGCCACCCACCCACGTGGATAAATCCAGCAGCTGGAGCTTCTTCAAGGTGATGCAGCAGTGTTTCTCTCCCTTCCTCCATTGCCATTCAAATTGCAGCCAGTTCAAAGAGTAAACGCCAATCAATACTCTCAGCCGCTGAAATCAACCTTATGGACTATTCTGTGTTGTCCTTCATGATTAAGTTGTTTTCCAATAGTGGTTTCTTAGGCTGCCATTACAAGAAGAAAAAGAACAATTTCTCCAGCTGACGAGTTGAAAGACAAAATCAAGGGATATTGTTTGATCCTCAGCTTCACCCAGAAACACCTGCAAGTAAAGCTGCAACCTTTAAAGTATTAAGGCCTTCTTAGGTGGTGTGGTTTGCATACTTATGGCCAGGTCAGAGGTAGGGTGTTTATTGTTTTCATCCAGGTGCCCCTCGGTGAATGATCTGTTTAATCTGCTCCATCTGTTTAATTCCTTGTCCAGTTTAAAAACTATTTTGTCCCTAAATCTCTCTAAGCACTACAGAGAAACAAATTGCTAGCTGTACTCGTCTGTACATTAGCTCAGAGATTGATTTTTCCAGTTCACGTTATCAGTAACAAACTGAAAATTTGGTACTATTTCTGCAATACACTAATGGATCTGCTCTTCAACCCACTCAGTGCTGGACTGGACTAGTGTTGCTAGTTATAAATCTAGAGCTGTTTGAAAAGTCAGGAAGAGAAGTGGGGGTCTAAAAAGTTATCTGTCCACTGAGAGACGTTGTTAGTTTCAGTTTCTCTGAGTAGTAGTGGCTCCAGTACCAGAACTGGAGTCCCTCTGTTTGGTGTGGCACTAGAGGGAGGCTATCAAAAGTATTATTTATCATGATTTATGTTGAGCACGAGGATTTGTACTGTCAGGGAGGCATTGTGATCCAATGATCCAAATGCTAGAGTTTCTGTGAATGTTCCTTGGAGATAAGAGGCTTCCTATGTATTCTGTTGAATTTGGAATAGGTATTTAAATTGCAATTAAATTGCATTAGTTCTGAAAATAAGAATTAAAACCCAGGTACAGGAAATATTGATTTAGGGAAGAGCAATTCACCCCCTAGCTGAATCTCTGTGTAAGCATTAGAACTTAGTTGTCTGAAGATGACCTGGGGGATTTTTTGGGATTGATTATCTTCCAGACTGCACTGGTTATTCTTTCTTTAGCAAGAATTTTTATATCAAACATTGACACATTATTCCTGGGTAGCACACACACACATACACAATCAGAATGGCAAATGTCTTTTATTTCCATAATGTTATGAAGATATCTCCCAGTTTTTGACAAAGATTGATCTGAACTTGTTCCATTTGTTGATCCACCTATCTTCAATACATCTTCCCTTACCTTGGCTTGGCTTTTGCTGTTAATATGTAATTATCCACTGGAAAGTGTTTCTTTTTAGAGTTGCCAGAGGACAATAGAGCCAACACCCACATATATGCCCAAGGCCATAGATGAAAAACTGAAGTGAAGCCAAAATCTACCATAACATTAACTAGTGGTGGCTTTGACATATAAAACTATAGTACTGTAGCAGCTGGCAGGACTCCAGTGCAGCCAAATATATTCTTCCTCTTGTGATTTTATGTATTTTTGACAGCGCTACTATGAAGTAAAATCTCCTGAGGCTGGATCTGGGCTCTGTGGCAGACCTATTCTATGGCCCACTTCATATAGCTTTTAGAAATTCCTTACACAGAGGCAATGGATAAAGTCTGTAGTAAGCAGAGATTATCTGGGACTGTGTTCTATTGCCATTAAGTTAGTAATAGAACTGTTGGTGATTTACTTACATGGGACTTAGATTCAATTATACCTGTTTTAAATGTTATATACAAAGGAGAATTATTTCTATTAAAATGTTGTCAATTCTGTTGAAAAGACAGATTAAATGGCATGCTACCACAACTATGAATTAAAACCCCCCAAACAATAAGTAAATAGTCAAATAGGAGATCATATTTCAAAACATATTGACTATATTGATTGGACAGAAATGGGCTGGGTAAGAGAAACTCCATGTCTTCAAATAGAAGAAAACCAAATTACGACAATTTTCTTTCATATGCTGCAAAGCCTCAGCTGCACTTGAAGCTGAATTGTTTCCTCTGTATTTTTAAAATACTGAAAGTTGTAAAAAGCCTCCAGGAGATGATCTGAATGATGTACCTCATACCAATATAGATTTTATACCTATACTGTAGCCATCACAGTTCTTTAAGGATACTACACAGCAGTACACAACACCACACTACATTAATACAATATTGTGTCCCAAATGATCACTGATAAGGTATCCTTCCTTATATTGTAGTATCATTTTCTTCCTAAAATGACAAAATCAGAGAAGCAGTTGATTTCTTCAAATCAATGAAGCTCTCTCCTTACCCAGCAGCACCACATGCATTTGTCTGTATGTGTGTATTACTGGAAGGGGACTCTCAGAAAGGAACATCTGCAGAAGCGAAGAAGAGTGGTTTTAGGGATATGAAATCATAGCAGACATTCCAGTTATCCCATTAAGATAAGATGTGACCTTTAAATGGTAGACTGATACTTTGGAGGCTGACATTTGGTTTCCCGGTGTGCTCTCAGCATATTGTAATTTGTTACAAAACAATGAGTAGCATTCATTTTAGGCAAAAAGTTTCTTTGCAAGTGCACAATATGCTGTGAAAACAGCAATTGCATTTTATGACTTGCCAGGCACTCTTTCAATGTGCTAGTGAAATTATCAGAAAATGAATAGGAACAGATTTATGAATATTGCATGAGAGGAGCTGTACAAACAAACAAACAAACAATCTATGGTTACAGACACATTACTCCTTTTATTAAAGCAGTATTTATTCACACATTAAAAAATCACATTGAAATATTAAAGAGTTTGGTCTAAGCTGGGAAAACTGTAACCAGAGCTGCTTCAATCCCTATATTCAGTGTCCTCTCCCTCTCAACTGTACAGTTCATACTCTGCTGTGGACCTAACTCTCCCTCGGGATGTGGTTCTTTGTGTTATGGGAAATCTTTATAAATACTCTGCCCAGCCTCAGCTCAGGAAAGGAGCTGTTACTTGCAGGTCATGTTGGTTTCTACAATTGAGGGATGCTCAAAGCTCTAAAGAAAGGTAGGAAATCTCTGGGGACAAAAACTTGTATGCTCTTGGATGTGAGCAGAGGCGAGGTTTTTGCCTTGCAGAGCTGTTTCCCGCACAGAGAACTTTGGTCTTACATTTCTGGTGTCTCTTGTGTGGCACTTCCTGGGAAGAAAATGGTACCTCCCTGCAGGGATGATGCTGTGGTTGGATATGTGCATTGCCAATGCTTGTCTCAATTTTTTCATCCCATTTCAGCAAGGCTGGCAGATGACCACAGTATTTTACTTACTGCCTTGCCCAGAGGCAGCCCATCCCCTGCAAGTCCTGCTGTGCCAGTGCCTACAAGCATGGCAGCCCTTTCCCCAGGCTCACAGCCTCCTAGATCAAACCTTTACTAGCTGATCTGAGACACCTGCTATGAGATCCTCATCATACCACTATCAGTATTTCTTTTTAGAAATTCACAACAGAGGATTAATATTTTGCACCGTTTTTTGTTGTTGAGTTTTTTTATGGAACAAGCCTTACAAGACCCAGATTGTCTCACCTGTGAGAAATAGGACAGGCTGTGTTTTAACCTCACATTCCTGTGATTGTCACAGGGGACTGCAAGTCAATGCTCTTCTGCTTGTAGTTTGTGTTGGCAGCCACTCTCCCAAAATTAGCTGTTTACACCAGTTCTCTTGCAGTGAAGTTGGAGCTCATGTTCTACCCAGCAGTCTCCTTATCTGGTAACTGAATTATTAGGAACTGCAAAATGCTCAGTGATGGACAAACTTGGGTTATTAGGAGCTATCCCATTTGGTATCCAGCACTGCTTGTGCTCCCAAAGAGCAGCTACAGAACTCACAGGCTCTAGGGTGTCCCCAGGTCTTGGGCAGGAGCTGAGGGATTAAAATTAACAGCTAATGGCCGCTGAGGGCAGGTAAGTAGAAAGAAAGCAGGATGGACATATCCATCTGTGCACACTTCAAGCTGGGGGTGCTGGACTCAGGGAGAAGTGTAGGTTACTGGGATTGTATCCCAGTGGGTAAGTCCACACTGGGATCAGAAAACAGCTGGTGTCTATGACAGCTGTAAGGACTACAGGAAAACAGAAAAGGTTTCACTGAATTCTATTCAGAGTTTTCTTTTATCTATTTTTTTTTATTATTATTTTGGGGGGTAGTTGTGGATCTGTTTCAGGAACATGTAAGGGAAGACAGAAAACTGGCAGAATACAAAGAATTAATGCAAATGTTCATCATTAGTATTTTGTATCTTTGTCTTACAGAGTGCCAACTGTCAGCTCCAGAAGATTTGGCTTGTTGTTGGCAGTTGCTAGCTTGGAAAGGCTTTTCCAGCATTATCCACCGAGACCTTGAAAATATATCAGGTTTGCTGAATCTGAGTGAGCTGGCATATCACACCTTCTTGGGCCATTAGTACCTCCACATTTTTGACAGCCAAGGATTGTTCTGTAATTAATTTTCCATCTCTACACAGTTATTAAATCCTATCATTCAATACAAAATGTTTCTCAAAATGTTTCTGGACTTTCATTAGTAATACTAATTTTCCCAAACAAGCAAAGCAGAAGCTAGCCTCAATTTCTCTGGAATTATTACAAAGGTAATTATTAGTTCCACTTGTGGCAAATAGCACTTACATTAGTGCTTATTTTATTTTTTTGTGTGTGTGTTTAGTCCACTTATTAATTTTCTTTAATAATTCAAACTTTGATTGTCATCATGGCACTTTGCTTTGTACCTGGAAATAATGGCACTGTAGCTATGAAGCTGGCCAAGAAATGAACAATAACATCTAAAATCTGAAGCCACGGCTAAGAAGAGATTTTTGAATGAAAAACACCCAAACTGTGCCAGGCCAGACTGCCAGGAAGGTGAGACCAAGTGCTGGAGATAGAGTTTCCCTTCACTGCATCTCTGCTGGCCCCAAACTCAGTCTATTTACACAATACAAAATTGACTAGATTGTCTAAGACTTAAGTCTGCTAAGTAATAAAAAGTACATGTTGACCTTTGTAATATGCCTTAGCCTTTAAAAATAAATTTTAGATAGAAGATCAACAACTCATAGTAAATCTCCTCTATTCTATTTGTGCTTTGAGACTAGGGAAGTAGTTAAAATTGCCTTGAAAACCCTACCCTCCTAGGTTGTTTTACACTGAAGAGTGAAATTGTTTGTCTCGTCAGGAAACAGTTTAAATGATCTGTTAGTAAATAGATCTGTCTTTCTAACATTTATTTATTAATTATTATTATTATTATCTCTAGCTCCAGCAGAATCAATACAAATTCTCTTTTGGTTTTAACAATTAGAAGAATGATTGCAGACTGAATGTGTTAAGTATCTTCTTCTCTGTTAGAGTTGAAACACTGTATATTATTTGCACAACAATGAAACAGAAAAAAGAAGCAACAAAAAAGAAAAAATAAAAGGAAAAGAAGAGGAAAGAAAGAAAAAGAAAAAAATGAAAAAGAACAAGAAAAAGAAAAAGAAGAAAGAAAAAGAAAAGGAAGAAAGAAAAAGAAAAAGAAAAAGAAAAAGAAAAAAAAAAAGAAGTTTTCAGTTTTCACTCAGAAAAACCTAAACGATTCCAAGGCCATGTCTTGATTATGGATTTATTGATGGCAAAGCAAATCTCTTTAGGTCGTTATTAAATTGTTGCATAAGAAAATGACACATTTTAGACAATTTCGGTAAAGTGCCCAGGGGCAAAACGTGATTCAGGATACTGGTTTTATTCCCAGTAGAGGGCACTGGAGAACTAATTCCAACTCACTATGCATCGCCAGGACATTATTGGAAGCACGAAAGGCTGGGTATTTCACATGAGATCTTATAATCTGAATGCATATCAATGAAAATGTTTACTATGGAGTGACACTGCACAGGGAAGCATTACTTCAGATATGCCTACTCCACAGGGGACTATGGCTTGTCTCTGATCATTAAATAAATCAAATTATATTGCTTTTCTGTAAATATAATGGCCACAAAATTTTACTTGAAATTGTTAGGGTAAAATGTGCTACCTAAAATAATCATAATATTAATTTTAGTTTTGGACTGATTAAACAAATATACATTACAGAATGTTTGTTCAGCAGCTTTTGTATAGTTTTGACACCAAATTCAAATTCTGGTCCGATTTAACTAAGATTTCAGATTAAACCTTCATTTTTAATTTTCTAGTGGCATTTGTGTATTAATTTGTTGTTAGCTAGCACTGGGAAAAAGACTTTCTTTGAATTTTAAATGCTTATTTTCTGGATTGTTTGCGTTATGTCTCTTATGTTAACTTTCAATACAATTTTTGGTGAGCTCCTTTGTATTTGTGAGAGATGTATTTTGCAAGTTAGTTTTAGGCTAGACCTTCTTTCCCTATCCCATTGCTCCAGAGAGCCTTGTACCTGGAGTCTAGGGTGAGATCCTTGTTTAGCCCATAGAGCTACAGAACAGCAGAGTAACAGCTGCTGAGATGCACATTTAACTCATTTTGCCAAGTAAAGATTGGTCTGGTGAAACATAAACAAGTTCCTCTTGCTGAGCTAAACAGAAGGTGGTCATTCAAAGTAAGCACTATTTCTCCTCTACCCTTTTCCTTTTCCAAGGAATAGCTAACAAACATAATTAATTAGGCATTTCTTCTGTTACTTTGCAAAAGCAGATTATGCTGCAGGCATAAACAAACAGCTTCTCTTTTAATAGAGTTTACTAATTTGGAAACACTCTCCATAGTTAGTGTGAGGAATGCCACTGCAGCCAGCAGCATTGCTCATTTTTAGTTGAGACCAGTGCTTACATCTTGCAGATTAAGTCACAATTCAGCCAAAGAGGAGCTTGAGTTTCAAACGAAAATGGATCACAATGTGTCTTCCTCTTACTTTCCTTTCGCCTTCAGTTCCCCATGCTCCCCTGCCAGGTTCTCTTTGCCACTGTTTTTCCACCTCTGTTCTTGTTACTTCCATGTAGCCTGTGGCCCCCACTATGCTTTCAATGCTGCCATGTCTTAAGCAGCCTGCATCACACCTCTAGGTCACTGATGCCAGTGAAGGTCCTCCTTGATCCAATTCCTCTTGTAATATCTTCCCGTAAAATCGCAGTATTTTTTCTCCATTATTTCTTATTCATCATATGATAGCCCAGCCTACCCTGTGGTCCTCTGCATTTCCCTTCTCCAGGGGCTCCCCTTTGCCCTCCTCAGGCTCTTCCATGTTCTCACTAGAGTGTGAAACATTTCTCTCTTCCTCAGTGAATGTTTTTGGCTGCTTTTGGAGAGGAGTTTACTATTTGTAATTTATGCCTCTAAGGAGAGCATGCACGTGTCCTTTGACCTGCCAGTCAGCTGCCTGCCTGCACAGAAGTGATGCACAGTTCTCAGTCTGCTGGCCAGGAAAACACATGTTCTTGCTGGAAACCTCATGTTGCTGGTGCTCTGCCTTATACCCTGATGGAGTGGACAGGATGCATGTGCAAGCTTTTCTTCAGGACTTGCTTGGCAGCAAGAAGGGATAAATTCCAGATGAAGGGTTCCACCACAAAAGTAGTATTTCAGTGCTTACCAGAGGTCTAGGAAGAATACACGAATACCCTGGTGATGAGTGAATAATTGTATTCACTTGCAAATACAAGTCAAATGCCTTCGCCACCAGTATTTTTGCTATTGGATGGAAAACTTTAATCTGATTGATACATAAACAGGATGACAGCAAATTTGTGATGGTATTACATTAACTGACATTTGCAGTCTTTCCTCCATAGGGTTGTCCAGCTGGTGGTCTTCCCTCATCTGCAGTAACTCTTATCTGCAGTCTACAGTTTTAAGTCTTGCTCCATAGGAAGGCTTCATTTAAAGTGAGCTAATATGTTGGTGTTCCTGCTCTCTGCTCCTTATGCTGTAGGCTGCCCTGCTGTAACCCCTTTCACCTTTGCTTTCTTCTGGCCTCTGAGCCTTGCTGTCTGCCTCTCTCCCCTAGTTGTTCCCAGTGTCCATGCTCATATCATCCCATACTCTGTCTGACAGCCTCTCCAATACCTTCAGTATCCATCCTTTATATGCTGTGCAGGATACACTTACAGCCAGCATTCCTAACATTCTCCTGTGTCTCAGCTTATAACCCATGTGTCCCTCTTATGGGACCCATTGCTTTAGATCAGTGTGGCTACAGAAGTTACGGCTGTTTGGACACCATTAACAGCCTTTAGGGGGCCAAAGGCACCTGACATTTTCCCCATCTGTATCTTCTGGAAAGGGAGCTGGGACAGCTCAATATTTTTGGCAATTGATCCAACAAGGTTATGACATTGATCTACTTTTTCTATGTGATCTACCTTTGCATCAGGACGTTTTATTACATCTGACTAGCATGTTCTGGCTGGTGTTGTTCATTTGTGACCTTACAGTTTCACGTTTGCATTAATGCAGTAAAGCAAGCCCCAAGCAGTAAAAAAGCTATGAGCATTCCCTAAAAACACTTTAAGGGATGAAATGGGAACTTTATTTTTTTCTGGTTTTTATTTTTCCTCTCAGGCTGTACTGTGGCAGAAAAATAAAAGTTTAGAGTAAGATGTAACTAAAATTGCAAAAGGATAAGCATTTTGAATTATCTCTGTTGAGTAGCCCCATTTCAAAGAAACACCACCCTGCATTATTGTTCTCTCTCCAGTCCTAAAAGCTGTCCCTGGCATTTAAACAACAGATCAATCACTTCAGCACTTCAGCTCCAGGCTAAGAAATCCTTCCTGCAATATTACAGGGAAGGTAGGCTTTAAGCTTGATATTCTTTTCAGCACAGTGATTGCAACTTGCAATTATAAACTTAATCTTGCCTTATGAAACTGTAAGATTTTATTCTGATGTGGAACTCTAGATGCTAAAAATTTGCACTTTCTTATGAAATTCTTATGAAATACCTGAATTCCTAAGCAATGCAGCTTTATTGATATGCAAAACCATTCTGATGAAACATGATTAATTTAGACCTGGGATAGAATGACTTTCTGCAAAAAATAATGTATGCAACACATGACCTCCCTTTACGTTCATGGAATAGAATTTTGAGCATATCCTGATTTCTTTCCCTTAATTTGTTATTCTAAACAGTTCCACTGTAAATTTAGTTCTGTTGATCTGCCTGGGATCTATGCCTAAGCCTGGAAGGCCTGGCAGAGAGGATGCAGCTGGGATATGCAATTGACTTACGACCGGTTAGTGAACTGAATGGAACTTTCTCGGCTTCTCATGATATCCATGCAAACACTTCCACCAGGGGGGCTCAGAAGTGCCAATCTATACCCTTGTTTGTTCACTGGTTGTGAAATGTATTGCTTTGGATTGCCCTGCTAGGAACATAAGTGTTTTTCATGTTCTGTTGCACTGGTGCTCACTGTGGCTCCTGCAGGTAGCCAGTGTCCAGGGTTTGTGGGCCGCTCCACCTGGAAAGAGGAACTGCTCAGCCCTCTTTCTGGAGACAAAGTATTCACCAGATCTCACCTGAACAATGAAGAAATAAAAGTGAAATAATTTATTCATTCACAATTTCAAGCTTCTAGAGAGGCAATACTGTATCACAATGCTTATTTTCTTTGAGGACACATTTTCCTTTTCTTGTAATTTGGTGTTTTGTTTTGTTTTCTGTAAGCTTTCCTGTTGCTGTCTGTTTGCAGATGCACACCTTGCTCTCTAACAGGACCCATCTCATGAAGCTCAATTTCTGAGCAGCCTTGTGCAAGCTTGTTTTGGACTGCTATCTTCTCCTTCAAGAAAAATAGCAATTTCTACTCAATCCTGCATGAAGAAGATGTGTCCAGCAGTTCTCTCCTGCTCCCCAAGGGAATAAAGGTAATGCTTTTGACAAATGAAAAAAATTCAGACCGTGACCAGAACAAATTAATTTAGTCTTTCCCAGCTAATTAATTCAATATTCAGATGTTGATATTAATTGCTACTGTTACAGAAGATGTTACACGTTATTTTTGTGATTCTGAATAAAAGTATAAAATTCAAAGTAAATAAAAAAAAATTAAAACAAATATTCAGAAAATCTAAAGCATGTTCACCATGTCAATGAAGCTTATAACTCAGCCCAATTTATTGCAATCCAAACTATCCACATAGTGTTGCTATGCCCTGCAGAAGGTAGTTCTGCACTCCATTTTGACCAATGTTGATTAAAGACAACAGCAGAATGCTTAGGAAACTCTGAAAGCTTGACTAGGGGCATTTTGTTTTAATATGTCTAATTTAGGAGAAAACTGATATTTTAGAGGAGGGAATAAAAAAAAGTTGCAAGAATAGTCAAGGAGTCAAATGGAATTGATTGTTTTTTTCCTGCTTTCCTCAGCCAGCTCCTCTAGAATTCAAAAGATGCACTGTAGTATTTGCACTTCCTGAGGTTTGCTTTTCTGCATATTTATGGTCCTACTTTTGATAATGGAATCTTACAGATTTCTTTTTTGAGTAATATGTCGCCCTGATTTCTTCAGCTTTCTGATGTTTCACAGCTTTGGATGTTTTTTCGTCGTTTTCTCACACATGGGTGTTATAAATAGAAGCAATGCTTTTGTTAAGACAAAGTTAGTTTACATTCTTTCTCTTGGAGGGATGGACAGCTGATGGACAATTGTCTTGACCAATGGGATGGGAGAGGTGTCAACCTTTTCCTCCAATCCCCGTTCTGTGTAGAAATACTATAAAAATGGAGTCAGATGTTGTAATAAATAGTTCATGCCTTTTCACCAGACAGCGTGTATGTGTGTGATTGTGTGTCCAACAACACTAATACACGAAGTAGGTGGTATAACCTCAAAGTAACAATATTTTACAAGATAAAGCTGTAAAATATATTGGAATTTTTTTTTCTGCCAACTGTCCAGCATTTATTTGTGTAAATTTGGCATTCTGTCATGGCAGAATGCTTTATCCTAGATTTGAGAAAAGGTGTTCAAGAAGAAATATAATCCCAGGCTAGGTGTGCATACATGTATCTTCCATCAAGAGCTTCTTCTACAGTCAGTAACTAATAAGGATAACCCTAAGGATTGCCCTATACAACAGGGAGGCTTAAACTGTAAACAAAGAAACTGCTGATTAGAATTGAAAAAACTAAAAACTAAAATCCCATTTCAATATTAGGTTGCATGTCTGTTATGATTTTTCAAGGCAGTTTAAAAGGTTGTCTTAATCAGGTATTCATGCAAGTCAGGGAGAAAGGGCAAGAACTGTGATTTGGGTTGTAGTTCAAAGGATCTAATCTGATAAATTTTCCATGGAAGCTTTGCAAGATCTGCTTTCTTTGCGTCTCATTCACCATTTGAATGACTCCTTGACTTGTACACTATCGTGGTAAAGATTTAATAAATAGAAAGACATTGTAAGCCTCTGTTCCATGATAAATATTATATAGATGAAATCACATAATATCTCTCTACTAGCTAGTAGCTGGTCTACTATGAAAATCAACCCTTGGACTACAAACGGCTGTAAAGGTTGAACTCTTACAGCTTTTTTTTTTTCTTTTTGGAATAAGGCATTCGCTTCCATTTACTAAGGAAGACAGATAAATTTCTATGTGATCTATGTTTTTTGTCTTCAGTTATTACTGCTGGAGGTCTTGGGCAGGGAGTTGAAAACTTGAATCTGAATTCTCACACCAATTGCTTTGTCTCAGTTCTTTCGTCTGTATTTTTTGTTTTGCTGGTTTGTTTTGCCTGTGAAGGTTTTTAGCAATGAACAGACTAGATTCCTAGTTCTAAGAGGGAACGTAAATAGTGTGTATACTTTAAGCTATAGGGGCTACCAGGAACACCTAGCTGTAATCTATACTAATTAAAGATTATTATAGTTAGTGCATTCATGAAGCAGCATGGACTTAATTTAAGGAGCAGATGGGCTAAGTGTTATGTCCACATGGATGATTCCAGCAGTGGGAAATGAGCTGGAGTCCCTGGAAGGCACATGTATACAACCATGTGAGAGGAAAAAGGTCACGTAAGTCTTAAGGAGACTTCCTCTTTTTTTTTTTTTTAAGTCAGAAAACTTTTCCCAAAGCATTTAGATTTAGAGGCTGATAATGCTGGGATGAAACAGAAATATGGTACAATTTCCCCAAGAGATCTCTTCCTCTCTCCTCATGAGAGCTAAATATAGCCCTACTTACGGAAAAAAAAGTCTGTATTGTAAAAGATGGATTACAATTGCTGCTTCCTACATTTTCACTGGTGACTTGATGCTGTCTAAGGACCCCGTGAAATTTATTTTAGCAAATGTGTCAAACGATTTTGAGTTGGCTGAGCCCACAACTTGCTGTGGCCATATGAGGGACCAGGAGTCAAGAGACAAGGATGGGACACTGAGGTCTCTCAGGAGGCGAAATTATTTTAAAAACTCATCATGCTGCACATGTGACAGAAAAACAGTGGGAATGAGATGGACAGCATTGCATGAGGGTCATTTCAGTACCAAGTGCATCCACAGTACCACTGGTTGGGAAGGGCAGATAGCAGCATGGCTTTGTGTTCCAAGGTCTTTGTCAGCCTGTGTCAGCAAATTACCTTTGCACCAAGGTGATGGAATCTTGCATGGGGTCAGATGTGATAAACCCCAGGAAGGTCCGTCGCCCTTGAGGAGCCAGCCCCCACAGAAAAATGGCTTAATAATAGTGAGACAACTTCTCTGGACATAATTTGTAAAAAAGAAGGTTTTAATAATGACAAAAATAACAAACATTATCAAACAAAAGAAATATAAGTTGAACACAGTGTAGAGAACACTCTTACACTGCTAAGGCAGTCCAAAAAAGCAGTTGAACCTCTCTGTGCAGTTTTTTAAGTACTTGGTCTAGGTGGGCTTTTTGGCACCTTGCCCAATGAAATTTGCAACAGATGTTGAGAGACATTTCCAAAGCCCAATCAGTTCCCCCGTGCTAGCATTGAGCAAATTACAATAAGAGAAAACCAGAAAGTTCTGGGGCTTCTTTTTAAAAGTCAGGGGTGAAAGTGGAACCCCTTTTCCTTATTTGGAAACACCTGCTCGGGCGTGGGAGTGCATTACTACACCATAAAATGAAAATCTCTTATAAATCTGCCGCTACTCTTAATTTGCCCTTATTTTTTAAAACCAAGTTGCTTATAGCTGGTGTGAATTTAACTAAGGGGTGTTGAAAGTAAACCATAAAAATATTTTGAAATAACCTCAAGTAACTTATAGACCTAAAACTTCTCGTATTTTATTCTGATATCTCAAGAGATCTTAAAAAAATAAAATTTCTGCTTATGGGACCAGCTTGGATGAGAAGTAAAGCAAAGTCTGAAGTTTTTTTGATGTTATGGAAATTTACAACAAGCCTCAAAACATGGATTAGGGCTAGAAAGAGGTGAGGGATTCAGGTGATAATAATACTGGTTGCTACACTGTACTGCAGTTCAGTCTGCAAGGATGGAGAGTTTTCAACGTGTCTCTAGTACAGCCAGTGTGTTTGTTGCCCTTCTTTTCTACACTTTTCACTGAAAAGGCATGCTGAAATCAGGCAGCTAATGCATTTATCATTAAAAACATAGGATAAAATTTCAGATTAGGAAAAGACAGAAAGTACATGGATGCTTTTGAAGTTCACTGTTCATCTGGGCCTGCAATCTGCATGCTGTAGCTTTTGTGGCTGAATGAGACACATCTGACCAGCCCCAAATGCATTTACAGTCAAAGTGGCATTGTGTGTGCCCATGTGTGTATGTGATCACACATGTGCCTGGGACTGATATAACCAGATATGACCAGAATAAACAGGTACCACAGAAGAAGGAAAAGTGCTGAAGGTAGGAAATAGTGACAGATTGAATATGGGCTGCTGGTGATAGTATCTAAAAACCAATAAGGAAGAGAAAAAATATTCTGGGTATTTAAAATTAAAATATCCAACGTTTATAATGACTTAATTGCTCCTTACAGAAATAGCTTGTTTGCAGCAATTCTATTTCTGATTGCTACTTCTGTCTTCTGAGGGCACTAATATGGTGCAACTACCTTTATCAAAAGACTGTTAGGCAAAGACCACAATAAAAAGCATTTTTAAACAATTTATAAACTAACAAGACAATTAAGGCAAGAAGATTCCACTGAAGAACCAACATTTGTCAACATCTTACGATTCACGTATTTCAGATGCTGCAGGATAAGGACTGTCAGTAAGTACTGACATTAAAAATAATGACCATTGGAAAATGATTTTCTGTTTCACTTGACTCTATAAGGCCAGTAATGTGTTACTAATGAAGCACCCAGGGTGTATAGCATGGCCTTTTCTGGGTCTCTGAGAAACAACCACCCATATTTACCGCAAATATCTTTGGCAACCCTCTGTGGCTTTAACTGGAATTTCTGTGCTATTATTGTTTTGTGACTCAATCATAATATTATTTAAACATCATTTTTCTATATCTAATTTATTTATTATCTCTAGTGGTAGACACAGAGACTGGTGAGCTAGATTATATTAACATTTTACAGTAATAATAGAAGAAAGCAATTATCTTTGGGCATAAAAATAATTTTAATTAGACAGTCAGTAAAGTGGGAATGGACAGACAATGATGAATTCTGTAGTTTAATCATACAGCCAGAGAGTTGGTCTGCAAGAGGAGTTTGCACTCAAGAAAGTGCTTTGGCTGATTGAGTCAAATGTAGACAATGAGGAGAAATGGTCAACTTCCTTGAGCTGAATCTTTGCACTACTAATAAAAAAAAATACATTAGCCCACCATTTCTTTGAAGTCACAGTGATGCCATAAAGATCTAAACATAAAACAACACACTTTCAAGACAGTGTTAATAGAGGCAGTAACATAAAATCTTCTCTTTAATTGGAGGCCTCCAAGGGCAAGTATGGTAAAATGCTCATGTGATGTAGGCCAAACACAGTTTTATAAGTTTAGCAAATTAGCATAATTGCCAAGAATCCCCAGTCAGAAGCACAGGTGATGAGGTAATTCTCCCCCTTGGTTCAACTCTTTTCTGGAGCTCCCCTTTTGCTACTTGTTTATGAGAATGTGTCTTGGGAGAGAGGCTTGTGCTTATTCCCAGAGAAAGCAAGATGGGATAGGGGTCTTTAGGAATGTGCTTTGTTTTTCTGTCTAACAAAGTGGGTAAAATGCTAGCTACAAATCTATATAATTATGCCATAAGCTAGAGAGCTACAAGTATATGTGAAGAATAAAATAAAAACTCAGTTTGGCATCAACTAGAAGACTTGTGGTTTGCTAAAAGTTGATGTAAATATTTTCTTTACTCTGTCTTAAGATCCCATCAAACCAAAAGTAACAATATCTACAGACTGTTCCTGTGAATGTTCACTGGCTTCCCTTCCACCGTATGTCAGTCTTTTCAGTCACATGAGAAAGTTTGAATGGACACTCCTTCTGTGGCAGTGTCACCTGCCTCGACCTCCAAGTAAACCTGTGCATAATACTAGATTTTTGCTGTGGCCTACTTGGTACTTGCTGTTTTCCAGATCTGAAGAAGAGAAAAGAATTATATCTGAAACTTGCTTGCCTCATGTGAGTGAGCAGAGCTTCTTACCACTTCAAACTGCATCCATGGCCCTGCTCTATTCCTGCACCAATTTTCAGGTCAAATGTAACATATTTCATCCTAATATAATGAAAGATGAAACCAGACGGTATTGCAAACTCAGTGTAATTTCAGTGCTACATTACACAGTATCTATCACATGACAAACAAGACCCATTTACATATTGAGAGTCTTGATAGCTCTACACAAAGCCAAAATGAACTGGATAATTCATCATCATTTTCTATCAGCACACAGCGAGGCGCTGGCTAATGCAGCACCAGTGTATACATGCTGCCCAGGCAAACAAAGGCAGACCCACAGCTTTATAGCAGATCCTGAATGCTGGCATTCTGAGGCTGTGTGCCAGGGCACAGCAGGCATGCTGACTTCTGTCATGGTTTAATAACAGCCAGCAACTAAGTACCACACAGACACTCCTCACTGCCTCTCCCCCCAAGTGGGAGAGGAAGGAGAATTGGAAAAAAACGTAAAACTCATGGGTTGAGATAAGGACAGTTTAATAACTGAAATAACATGAAATATAACACTAATTAATAATAATGAAAAGGGAGATAAAAATACAGAGAAGATAAAACCCAAGAAAGGAAAGTGGTGCACAAAACAATTGCTCACCACCCACTAATGCTCAGCCTGTCCCTGAGCAACAATTGGCTCCTTACAGTGTATAAACTCCCCCAGTTTATATACTGGGCATGGTGTTCTATGGTATGTAATTTCCCCAGGGTGTGCTGTGTAGGGCAGGGCAATTCCTGACTTTTAGATGTGCTGACACCCGTTGGGATCCCTTCTCTGTCACGTGGGGTGCCTGGGCACCTTGCATAACATATGATAAAGCAAGGTACCTGAAAACTGAGCATGATGAGTTTAGATCCCTTCTGATTAGCCAACAAAAAGCCTTGGGTGAGGTGGTTGGGAAATATTTGCATCTCACTGTGTTTTGCAACCTGAAACTCTTGCCAGAGTGGGTCACCCGGATGAGAGCTTTCTGAAAATTGGTGGTCCTTTCTCCAATGGGTCACCCAGATGAGAGCTTTCTGAAAATTCGTGGTCCTTTCTCCAATTTCCTTTCATGAGAAGCTTTAGGTGTTTGCCCTGAAAGTCAGGCTTGGGACCTTCTAGACGACACTGGCAGCCACCAGACTAGTAAGTATTTTTGGACTGCTCTCCATCTTGCCAGGTGATGACATTTCATTTTCCACCCATTAAAGTAGGCTAAAGAGATTCCTGGGGTAGCTGGAATGAAGATGTCAGCTTGTTTGGAGGAGAATGGTTGCTTTCATATGGTACAACATACATACAGGGTGAAAGTGCTAGGAATCAATGCAGGATAAAGATGACCACCAGGAGATGCCTACTGGTCTCTGTCCTTGATGGCACCAGTAGTGGTTTTAATGGATTAGAACAATTCCCTAAAGGAAAAAAAAAAAAAAAATTCCCATTTGAAATCCATGTATTTTTTGTTTGCCATACCTGGTGTTTGAAGATATGTGTCAAGTCCATGGATACCCTCTCTAAAGGACATCCTCAGGGTACCTGGATATCCTGAGGTACCAAAGTGCTGTGGAGATCAAATCCCTCCTGCTGACAGCACAGTGGCTGCTTTCCCCTCTTGCTGTGTTTTGCAAAATCCCTGGGAGAAAATTTCAGAGACAGAGAAGGGCAGTTTGGCAGCTGACAGAGAGGGCATCTGAAGGCATATGGTAAGTTCCACTGAGGGGAGCTCTGAGAGAAAAAACTTGTCTCTGAAAGCAGAAGAGATATGATGTGTGGAAAGAAGAGTAATTATGCAGCTTAGAAAGAGGATGTTGAACTTATTAGTCATTAACTCCTAGAGGAGGCACTGAAGTTTGAAGGGAAATTTAACTCCCTTTCCAGCAATATAAATTGATATACGTATACTCAACTTTTTAGGGACACCAAAAGAGTTTAACTGGTGGCTGACTTTCAGACCAGGATCACAGACAAGCTTTCTTTATTCAATATTGAGGTTAATCTGACCAAAGACAGCTTTTTTCATGTGACACAAGAAGAGCAGTTAGCGGCCCCCACAGTCTAACTCACCTGGGAATAGCAAGAAGATCATGCTGACTGAATCTCCAGCTGACCTAAGTAGCACAAATGAATTTTGCCTGTATTTCTCAATGAGTTTGTGAGAAATCTGCAATACTGAGAGCTTTCAACCCATGTCTGTTGACTGATATGGTGGCCATAGTGTTTGGGCTAGCCTTGATGCTGCCTCAGCTTGGGCCTGGTGGCCTTATGGAGGGTCTGGGATTGGGCCTTGCCAGTGAAACCCTGCTGGTCCCACTGTCACTACTGTTGCCTGTCAGGCAGCTGGTCTCTACTGACTGTCCGTGGTAGCTAATGGGTCTGATGGTGGTGAAAGGGCTCCCACGGGACTTCACAGTACTATGGTTAGGTCTCTGAATCTAGTGGGAAATTCAGTCAATGCGTGTGAAACAGCCACCAGTCATTCCAAGGTCCGAACTGCTAGGGAGAGCTCATGACTAATGTAATTTCCTTCTGTTTTCTGTTTGTTAATTATGTTATTCCTTTTAATTTATTCCTTATGCATTGAATTATTTCTACAAGTTCTTAGTCTATAGCTTGCACAAGAATTTGCTGTTTCAGCAAGTGCTCCTCCATAAACCTGCAGGCTAAACAGACATAGAAAATGAAGGTAAAATGAGAGTGAAAATACCAGAAGAGGATAAAAACAAGTTTTTCTGATGTGTTTGTATTTGTTTCACCCTTCCAGGCCAATCTATGAGGAAGCCACACAGGATCTTGACTGGTGGGAGAGCAGCACTGAGCTTCTTGCAGGGCTGCTTGGGAGGCTTCGTTGCTGCAGCCCAGCATAGGCTGTGATCTCCTGGAACAGCATAGAAGCTGCCCTGTGCATGAATGGGGTCAACAGACTGCTGAACATTAGGAAAAAAATGGCCCCTCAATTTTTTCTGGTCTTTACTGTGTCATTACTGTGGATTTATCTCTGATGTGGTCACATTTGAGCAATCTGCTGCTTCTGTCACACAGGCAGCATGTGAAATTCCTCACTTGAGTTCAGTGTCATGACGGTCTCATTCCGAGCAGCTCATGCTGGGCGTGTCTGCATGCCCCTCGTCTGCAGGACTCAGCATGAGGCTGCACAAGTTTGGCTATATTGCCAGATGCTTTTTTCCCTCCTCTTTTTGCATTTGCTCACTCTGTTATCAAGCTTCACTACTCAGGCGCTAAACAAACACTAAGTATTCAGCGCCAGCCCTTGGTTTTTGCACTTCCAGCACATAACTGCCTGTGGGATTAAGCCCTAATTGAAAGAGTATTTAGGCATGACTTCTTGGTGATTGCTTTTCAGGACCTTATTCTAAGCCCCTTCAGAAGACAAAGGCAGCTGAGGGCATTAAGGCCCGAAGATGGTGCTGGATGTCTCATAAATTTGGATCTTACAGTGACTAAGCTTTCTAAGAGTTATGTTTAAACCAAGTGACAAAACCAGCTTGGAAGTTAAACAGTGATTAAGTCTCTGATCCCATATCTGAGGAGGCTAAAGAACTCAGCCAAGAAGTATTTTAAAATGAATTTAGCTAGTTTCTGCACACAGTGGGAGATTAGAAACAAGAAATGCATTTTGGAGAGGATGTTTACCATATTTTCACACTTACAGCTAGCAGGATAGCTGGAAGGAAAAATACTTGCTTATTCATCCATTCAAGTTATAAATGAGTGTGGGTTATACAAAGAGAATTGACTGAAGCATCATCTCTTTTCCCTTAGCTCCCCAGGGCTGCTCTATATCATATTGTCTGTCTTCCTTCTCATTTGCCTCCATTTCTTATTCTAATCCTTACTATTCCTTACCTTATTACCCTCTAGCCGTGATTTCGTGTGCATATGCAGGCTGTGACTCCTATGTATAAGCACCAATTTACAGTACTTGGATGATGTAAATTGTGTGCAAGGCAAAATGGTAGAAAAGGTGAACAGTGCTAGGTGCTTAATGTACAGGAGTGGACTAGTGTATGCAGATTGGAGGTTAATATTAGTTCTCACAGCTGACTATAAACTACTGGTATTTACCGCGGCTACAGGGTTTTAAAAACATAATTAAAGATTAACGAACCTTAACAAGATCTCTGCCTGCCAGAGGAATGTTAATAGAAATGCAAAATCCTGCACAGCACTGTAGCTTAGGCAACCCTACTGCAGTTAACAAAGCTGGAATGTTGGAAGTACTGAGGATGGTGGCACATTTACTTTAATGGCAGAAGTTAGTCAGCTCTGTTGCTTCTGTTTGTGCTGCTCGGACCATTTTGGTGTGGATAGTTTTGGACAGAACAGAATGGTGTTATTTATTGTGTCACATCTACTTGTTTCTAAGAACAGTTTGGCTGGACACATGCAATGGTGTATGCACACTCCAGAACCAAAATAATATTAGCTGGTATTCTGCCCAGTCTCTTTTCTCTCTGCTAATGAATCTCATGAAATTACTTTTCACCCAGTTCCTGACTATTCTACAGTGAGGAGAATGGCCTTCCCAGCAATGTGAATATATGAATTCTGGCTGAGATGGAAAGAGATTTCTGTTATAGTCACAGAAAAATATTTTAAAAGTGAAATTCTATTATAGGCCCATGATAACATTCTTTTTCCCACAAGAACCCATGATTTGTTTTCTACTTCACTTAATGCATGTTATAAAACACAGCTTTATGAGCTAACTTTAAAAACCAGCAAAAATCTGTGACTATATTTTAAGCCTGGCTTTGAGTTTTCCTGAGTGGTGCAGATACCTCTGCCTCCAACTCCATACTTTTTCCACAATGTCTAGTGGTAAAGTATGTATATGAGGAGTGGGAGCCAGAGCTTCTTTAGTCAAGGTTTTTTGACCATTTTCCATATCTTCTGTGGGATCAAATTTTTTGAAGAGCATCTTGACTCATTCACTGCCACATTGAAAGCTGTGTAAAGAAGGAAAAAGGAGAGAGCAGAAGGAGATAAGCAAAAGAAAGGTATAAAGGAGACCTACATTATCCTGAAGAATATGAATTAAATGAGCTTTTCTGCTTTCTGTATTTTTCCTGACCAGTGAAAATTCTTATCAGTTCCACACATTATCCCCCTCTTCCCTGCTGTCTGGAGAAGAAAGTGGCTCTTGATTGTCAATTCTCTTCCCAGGATTTGCCCTGGGATAAATCTAACAGTTTTTATGCAATCAGGATATACCTGGATTTCTTTTCACTTTAGTTGTCTTATCATCTTATCATGACTCTTCAGATTTTTTTAATGCATTTTTTTTCTATGGTGATGAAGTATATGGAAAAAGCATATTTATTGCTCATTAATTGGAAGTCTCTGTTTCTTCTGGACAATTAGTGTGAGCAAGTGTTGGGGAAATAAATTTGGGGAGTCTATTGGGCAGTTTGCAACTCTGGATATAATTATCTGCTATGTAACTGATTTTACAGTGTCCAGTTCTAGTGCCTCCAACATAAAAAAGACATGGAACTGTTAGAGCCAGCCCAGAGGAGGGCCATGAAGCTGATAAGAGGAGTGGAGCACCTCCCCTAGGAAGACAGGCTGTGAAAGTTGGGACTGTTCATCTGGAGAAGAGAAGGTTATGTGGAGATCTCACATCAACCTTCCAGTATCTGAAGGGGGCCTGCAGGGAAACCAGAGAGGGACTCTTTATCGGGATCTGCAGTGATAGGACAAGGAGTAACTGGTACAAAGTGAAAGAAGGGAAATTTAGGTTAGATATTATGAAGAAATTTTTCACTATTAGGGTGGTGAAGACACTGTGACAGGCTGCCCAGAGAAGTGGAGTGTACCCCAACACCGGCAGTGTTCAAGGCCAGGCTGGGTAAGGCCTTGAGAAACCTGGTCTAGTAGGAGGTGCCCCAGCCTGTCGCAGGGGAGGGTGGGACTAGATGATCTTTAAGGTCCCTCCCAATCTCTTAATATTCTATGATTGTATGATTATTTTGTAGGAGAAGGGAATACAGGTGACCTTGCCCCTGATAAGTAACAGCTGTGTTAATTGCCCAATACAACCTTGCCCCTGATGAGTCACAGCTATATCCAATAAAGATAAGTGTGATAAAAGGGAGTGGGTGTAGCTGGTGAGGAGGATGCTGAAGATGCTGAGTGAGTGAGTGAGTGAGTGAGTGAGTGAGTGAGTGAGTGAGTGAGTGAGTGAGTGAGTGAGTGAGTTAGTTGCTGCTGTGAGGTTGGTCTGGGTCTGCAGTTAGTGCCTGTTGTTGGAAAATGCAGTCACAGTCTAGCTAGGTAGAAGCCTGCATTCAGAGTCTGCAAACCAATACCTGCAGTCATAGTTTAGCAGGAAATACCCAGCAGTCAGAGGCTGCAAGGAAAACCTACAGTAGCAGCTTGCTGCAGCCAGAGTCAGTGTATGGTTGGAGTTAGGATGGCTGAGCTGTAAAGAGGAATAATCCAGGGCCCTTTTCATGCTGTGATAAGCAAGAAGACTCTCTCAGCTCTTTTTTTCCCTCTAGCAAGAGGGCTGCTGAAACAATTGTTTCTTCAAGGGAGAGAGAAGGGTTGCCACATACAGCTAATCTGACATGAGTATAAAATATATAGTAATACTTTTGTCACTACCACGCTTGGGAAGTCCAATCCAGCATCCCTAGCTCAGAGCATGTACAGAGATTGTTCTGGAGTGCAGGACAAATAAAAATAGTGGGAGTGCTCACTGTAAGTGGTTGCTGGTGCCATTACTGTCAGGAAGGCAGGCTTTGGCCTCTTATGGCAGCAGCTTAAGTGTTATTCAAGATCCCTGTGGTGTTGTGGCCAAGGAGGGGATCTGTACAGTGGTATGGCACAGCTGACTTGGGCATCTCTGCCTAGTGAAACAAGTACTGGGTGTATGTATTTCTTTCCCTCTTCTTCCTGTTCCAGTGCACATACAGTCTGTAGGCTCCAGGGAAGTGGCACTGTGTTCCTATCCACTGCAGTAGTACCAGCTTTGGGGAAAAAAATCTTTTTTTTTTCTTTTTTGTTCCCATCAGCTGATGAAAGGTTGCTGCTGTCCATGCTCTTTGCCTTTCACTCCTGGGCTTCCCTTACATGCCAACTATGATTTTCTATTTTTTGTTTTTTGTGCACATGAAAACCATTTTCTTTTAACTCAGACACAGCAGCTATAACAATTTAGCTCTACCTTAGCTTTGTGCTCCTCAAGTGGATATGTCCTGAAAACTGTCCTTTAGAGTATTGTGATTTGAAATGATGGCCAAACAATGGCACTTTTCAGTTTAAACCATAGCCATTGTGCATAGAACATCTGTGCTCTCTCATTAAAAAGCTGTTCCTCATAGTTGCACTTCATTATGCCAATCTGTTGATTTTATTTTTTTTCACAACCTGAGGTTTTTAAAGAGGCATTTGCAACTTAAACAACTGGTTTGTACTAGATGTGGAGAAGTAAGGTCAGCTTTCCAGCTACTATGACTAAGACTGAGTTTTGCAGGCTGGCATAGTCTGAAGCAATTTCTCAGAAGGTCATCTAACTCCTACCCACTTAATGTACCAGTGTGTCACTTCTTTGCAATTATAGATTGTAATTGTTTTCAGATTTTTCTGTTTGTCTTAGATTATTCCAATATTCTATTTAATTCTCTACTCCTAGCTCAGCTCTTGTTGTTATCTTGTAGGTACTTTATTGAGAGAAGATACCTGGTCTTTGACCTCCTTCTTAGATACAGAACATTGTTTACAGTTACCCCTCTGGTGAGTTACTTCACCCCTAGGCTTAGACTGGAACCTTTTTGATGGCTGTTCCTGAAATAAAAACATTATATGGGTGAAAATGTCTAACAGTAGAGAGTGGGATGTTCCCAGGTCAAATTTTGATGGTTCTTTTTTTCACACTTGAATCACACTCTCTTTCATTCTTTATTAAAATTCTTAAAATTATTTTCTCCTTTAATTAAATCCCAAAGGAATGAAGATTTGACACTCACGGTGTTCTCTCAGTAGGTCGTCTTCACCTAGGTTTGTAAACTGTAGGAAGTGAAAAGCTCTGGGGAGGCAAGGCAAACATGGAGGTTTTTTTCAGCTTTAGCAGGTCTAATTGTTTGATCTTTCTCTTACAGAGAAAGGTCTGCTAAAAGAAAACTATTGCTGTATCTACCAAACTTCTGTGTAGGAAGAAATCCCTGTGCATAATGTACCTGCTACTAAAGGATATCATTACTCTATACTTAGAACTTAGACCCTGTGTGTGTACTCAAAGATCTCTGCAGTTCTTGGTTTTATATAAGTTGGTTTTAAGCTGGGTAAATTATCTTGAAAAGGAATCCTACTTTTCAGAGCACCCATTTTTCCCAGTGGTTTTAACTGTAACATGTTGGACAGCAACGCTGTAAAGCTATGTTAAATGGATTGCGGCTAGCAGAAGGAAATGAGGAAATGGTGGAAGGAGAAAATTCACTCCCAGAAAGCCCAGTGACAAAATTCACTAAGAATTTTGAGTGTTTCAGAAACAAAAATTTTTCAGTGCACTCGACTGAAATGTATTGAAAATGTGGTGAAGTTATGCACGGAAAACTGAAGAAGGGTTGAAGTGAGTTGTATAATACATTTTCCTCATTCAAAGAGACTGTGCTCTTGATGGGGTTTTACCAGCTGAAGGGGTTAACACAGTCTGTGGTGCTCTCTGGTTTGTGTGGGTAACAGGCATCCTCCCTGCCATATCTTCCCCATTTTCTCTCTCCCAGCACAATACCAGATTGCTTCTACCTAGTGAAGTATGAGTGTGCTTATGAGCACTCATCTGCAAGGTGGGAGGAGGCTGTCATGAATCCAGCAAGAGCCAAATGTGGCAGAAGTCTGGGTGGACTGACTAACCTTCTCCCCATCACATGATACAGTGTGGTCTGGTCTGGATTTTATGCGAATGATAAAAGTCTTTGGGAAAATTCCCAGGAAATGGAGTAAGTTGCTCTTAGTTTTTCTTTTAATGTGGGATTTCAGAAGATTATTTCAAATCTATTAAAATTTGGATCTTTAATGAGCTTGACATAAAATACTGAAGCTTCTGAATCTCTTCAGACTCTGTGCTGAATAAAATAGAAATGTATTATACAGATAAGATCTAGCCTTTCTTTACTCAGAAAGAACATTAACCCTGTGGTAACTGTTATGTCTTTGAGCAGGCCAAATGAAAAAAGCGCCAACAATGTAATTACAAATTAATATCTTCTAGGTAAAAGAAAACAGCAGTTAAAGAAATAGGCTATTAAGACCGCAGCCATTGACTATCTACACATATTGACACTGAACTTACTACAAGCTACTTTTATGAGGCCTTTTCCTGGCAATTTTCCATATGTTCTGTGGGAGTTTTATCAACTGATTGCATGTTGCACAAGTGTCCCCAGATGCAGAATGTACAGGAACTCTTGGGTAAACTTAGCAAGTAGTAGAATTCAGTCTTTAAGGTCTCTGTGCATTTTCTGGCAATTAATCATGATTTTAAATCTCTGTAGGCATTTCACAGCAATTAATTATGGTGAGACAAACATCTCATTGATGGTCTCCCTGCTTCTGAGGAGCCAGTTACCCTCAGTCATTATACAATCTGTCTCATGTTTAGGTGGTGTAAAATGGATCTGTGGATCTGTAATAGACTTGGGCAGCAGGGAGCAGTAGTGTGACACAAAGAAAAAAGTGTACTGCAGTATTCAGAGACTAAAATAAATATTTACAGTGACCTTACATCCAACTGGAAAAATTTGGTAGCTAAAGTGTGTATGAAGGGAGACAGGTTGGAGTGTTAATTCACTGGATGATTCTGAAGACAGTCCAAGTGTTATAGCTGAGACTGCTGCAGCTGAACTCCTGGGGTACACTAGCTCAACCTTTGCCTACCATATAATATCCCTAATAAGAAGAAAAAGCTGAATAGAAAGAAAAGGAGAGCATCCATTTACTTAGATTAGCCAGCAAAGCGACAAGTATGTCTTGATGCCAAAATGAAGCTTTGTAACCCATCCTCCTGAGAGCAGGCATATGCAGAGGAGGTGATGGAGCATTGAACCATGTGGAAAATGATGGGCAAAACAAGAAGCTGCGACTTGCTGTGAAATTGCCACCTTGTAAGTCCTTCTTGACTGCCATGCTCTGACTAGTGACCCATCTTTCAATGCTTAGCTGCTTCGTTGGCATTAGCCCTTCCAGACCACCATACTAGAGCATGAACCTGAAGTAAGACATGCTCTAGAGACATATGACACCTGACACTGGGCATGGAGGACGTTGAAGGGAAAGAGAGGTCTGAGTTTATGGGTCCCATAATTAAGGGCTCTGCAGTCTACACACTGCTCTCTGCTACAAGCAGGAGAGAAGAGAGAGGCAGTACTTGAGGAAGCACATGAAAACAGCCCAAGTACTGGCACCTGGAAGATATCTGGGCTGCTTTTACTGTATTTTGTTTTTAAGGAGGGGGATATTATTACCTGCAGATGAAAGTACAAAACGTTTTTTCCCTGTTACTTCTTAAGACAATCGCACAGTTCTTAGTACAAGAGAAGCAAGACCAAGAACTGAAAGGATTAACATTTCTCCTTCCTTTCCTCCATCTCCTTTCTCCTTCCTTTCCTCCATCTCCTTTCTCCTTTTTTCCTCTCTCTCTTCTTTCATCCCATCATCCTTCCCCTTTCCTCCATGTCACTAATGTCCTCTGTGAACCTTCATTGTCTTGGAAGTATCCTCAATAAGAAACACTGGGCCAGTTTTCTGGCTGCTGCACTGTTTGTCTCTTTCCTTATGATCTCCAAATCAGTGAGTGTTCCTGAAGGCCAAAAGCTGATATAACAATGTACAGCACTAGGTCTTTCTACCAAAACACCCTTTATACATTAAAAATACTGTCATTGTCCTTTATAATTTTTTACAGTATTCATGTCATTAAGTGAAGCCCCATACTTGGGTACCTAGAGATCAGATGTTCAGGGTGAGCAAAAATAGCAGCTCAGCAGGAAATCAGTGATGTGTTTCAGTGCTCGATATCATAATTTGCAAAATTTTCATGCTCTTCAGAGGCAGACTGGGTGCATGATCAAGTATAGAGTGAGCATAATCAAGTATAGAATCTCTCTCCTGGAACTGGAACAGGCTCCCCAGGGAAGTGATCAGAGCACCAAGCCTGTCTGAGTTCAAGAAGTGCTTGATGATCCTGATGGGTCCCTTCCAACCAAGAATATTCTAAGACTCTATAATGAAAACCAGGCAATTTTTATTTAGACAAACACTTGAAAGAGTATGGAAGGAAACTGGTAAGTAGTATAGAGGGAAGAAAGTAATTTGGTATTGAGGGAACAGTGCTACCTGCTGGGAGTGGTTGCAGGTTGGCCGGAACAAATTGGCTTCACCTATTCTGAACTTAACTAAAACAGAAAGACCAAGGTAAAGGTACTGTACTGCTGTTGTTTCTAGAGAAAGTACCTGAAGATAAACTCTCAGACCCTGCAAGGTCTCCTACGAGCATGGTAACTTGGCTGGATGGACCCGTCTATCACTGTTGCATAACACTATCCCTGCCATGCTTGGGATAGCTGGTCAGCTGCCTGGACTATTCCAGAAAGCAGATTGGATTGAGCTTTGATGCAGAGCAAGTCTTTGCCCTTTTGGGGCTCACCTTGTGCTTGACCTCCAGGATTGTCTTTATGTGTCTGGATGCACTACAGTTGTCATCTCTGAAAAATGGTTATCTTTTTGGTTCTCTGCTTCTACTTCCTAGGTAGGGAGGTTTTTTGTGCAGTGGAAGCCATTGTTACAAACGTGTAAAATTGCCAGATACATTTCTAAGGTAGCTAATATGAATCTGTATATTATTAGCTGGCATGTGTATGATACAGTAAGAATTTTAAAGCAGCAATGCACTGACAATGGATACAATAAATTAAGATTCTTGGTTACTGTAGTTTACAAGTCAAGTTATCTTCATCAAGCTGATTTTATTGCGATGTGTCAGAACCTACAAATCAGTTTGGAGATAAGTTTGCAGGCATGGGGGAAAGAGACAGGATCAGTGTGGAAATGCTCATGAATTGTCCTGCTAACCAGTGAAGTTGCTTTCCCAGTTAGGGTGATGCTAAACTTCCCATACCATGCAGGGCTGTGTCTTGGAAAGTAATCTCAGTTGTTATGATGCCCTCTTGAAGATAGTCATGAGGAAAAGGTAAGATGGAGGTGTAGCGCAAATTCTGTTCAGGAGAATGTGTCTAATTACTCTTCAGCTTCCCAGACACGAACATCCTGGAATTGTGCCCCAGTCAGTTCCCTTCTCTTGCCTAACAAGCACAGCAAAGTGGAGAGGCATTTATCACACAGCTCAGAGGAGCTGTTCCAGTAACAGAAATGCAGTTGATCCCTTCAGAGAAATGTTTATAAAAAGTTGCCAAAGGCAGAAAATTTGAATTAATCTAATAAATCAAAGACTTTTGCATTTGTTAGGAGAATGGCAATGCTGAGATTGCACTTGTAAGTAGTGGATGTGCAAACACAGAAACTCATGGACTTCTTTGCCCAACTTAAAATGAGGGTCAATTAGGGGACAAAATAATGAGCAGATGGCTATTCTGAACGATCACAATTTGATTTGGACACAAGCAATGTGTGAAGCTAAGACAAATGAGTTTCACAGTTGTGCCTGGGTCTCTAGAGCCCACTATATTAGTACCACTGTGCCATTATCATTCTGACTCTCAGGGATGTCATGGCCTGACAGTCCTAAAGGGAGAGAGCAGGTGACACTAGGATCACTGTCAGCTTGGTCTGGCTGCCAGATGCCTTTTGAAAGTTACAAGTTCTACAGCTCACCTAACACACTGCTCTTTTTTTTACCAGACTTTCTGACCCTCTTCTCATTTCTTCCTTTCCTTTTGCCATCTGTTTAAGGAGTCTTTGGTTTAGCTAGTTGAGTCCAAGTCTTTTGAACACTTCCAAAATGACAGCTAAAAACAGTATCTCATACAGGTTACCACCAGCATCAGATTGGCAGTTTTTCGAGGTGGCTGACAGAGACAAGTGCTGTGCCTAAGTTTTTCTAACAATAAAACTACAAGTAAAACTCAGAAAACAAAGTCAGGCTTTTGATTTTTTAACCATGGTTTCTTTACCTCTGTTGTATATGCTTTACTTGTTTGTCTTCAAGAAAACAGAATCAGGTCATAGTTGTATCTCCAGACCATCTCAATAAGCTTCCCTCATTTTGAAAATCTTGCCAGACTGTTCATAAAATGTCACACAATTTATAGAAATTTTAATATGTGTATTCATAGAATTCCTCAGTGATGATACATTTGTGTTGGTTAAGGTTTAATAAAACACCTCATTTATTTCTCCAAGCTGCATAATAACACCTGAGATGACAGGTTTTACCTCTGCATTTTAGGAACTCTTAAAAAAAAAAAAAGGAAAAGTAAAAATTTCAATTGCATCTCATTTCAAAATAGTGAGGACTGAATTGCAGGAGCTAGTAATTGCTATTACTGTCATAGTAAGCCAGGGGAGATTTCTTTCTCTGAATTCCTTTAAATTCACATATTCAGGTGCTGCACAAACACAGCGATTAATATAAATAGAATCTTGTATGGTCTTCCAGACCACAGAGTCTGTTTTATACTTTGCTGACAATTACTCATTTGGTAAGAGTTGTCCAACCCATTTCCTGCTAAGCCTCTCTGTACTCAGTACACATCCATCAAAGCAAATTGTTTACAGAATAACTTTGCACAAGGCAGGACAGGCAGAAAGATTCCTCAATAAATGCTTAGACAGATTTCCTCAAGGTTAAAAGATGCTACATAGAAGAGGTTATTAAAATAAAAATTGAAGGAAACATGTTGTAGGAATTTCTCTGTGTGAACTACAAAGAAAATTTACAATGCAGTCACTTCAGTCAGTCAGGTTCTCTAAGTAAAATCTATTTTTTTCTGGTATGGCTGCCACATTTGGTTAGCACCCAAATAACAAAAAACAATAAGGAAGCACCATAAATATTCAAAAGTATTGCAACATTGTGATAGCAGGAACTGAAATTCAGTTATTGCAGCTGGTAGTGTCTGCTATACCTATGAGTCATGTACATTCACCAAAGACCTCACAAAGACTGAATGACCTTATCTCAGATGTTGCCATTTGATGCTGTGAGATGACCTGCTTCAAAGCTCTTCTTCAGAGTTAAAGATGTGTAGGAGCCAGATGCCATGATGTCAGAACCAATATATAGGGATATCATGATCAGCTAGTGGAAAAGTTTAACAGAGCCAACTGAAGGTTTTCCTGTGATGTGGTACATTACATTTCTTTAGACCTTAGCAAAGGATCTACTTAATTTCCTTAAATTCTGCATAAACAGGTTCTTTGCAGAGGGTCCATTGAGATGAAAACGGCTCTGACCAGAGAACTGGAACATCACTCCTCTGTTAACTGTAAGAGGTGTTCAGGTCCTTGTTCAACTGAAATGGGATCCTTGATTACTCTCATTGCTTTCCATGACAGCCCATGCTAGGCTAATGCCTGCAGCTGTTTATGGGTTATGCCTTAAAGGCATTGTCATCCAGCATACAGACCAGATTTTACACTAAAAATCTAGGCAGGCCATATGTTGGCCCCTCTCAGGGTGGCAATTCTAGTTTTTAGTGATGTTTGGGTATTACTAGTGGCTATTTCTGATTACTTCTAGCTTTATCAAATGAATGTCTGTATACGTGGCAGCAGTTAGGGAAGGATACTGTCCTGAGATGAATGTCCTGAGACTTTTCAGAGAAAAGTGGAAAAAACTATTTATTTAACAAAAGAAAACAATATGAAACAATAAAACCTTTAGTTGAAGTGAAGTGGCAAATTGAGAAGAGTCCTTGCTGTAGATTCAGTTTGTCTTTTTCAGTTTTTATCAGTCCCTCCGGCGCTGGAAAAGTACGCTGTCCCAGGCCCCAGAGGGGGAGGGAGGGGGGAAGGAAAAAAAAAACTTTAGAGGAGAAATATCTGTTCAGTACCTACAGACTGAAGTGTACACACCTTATGGAGAACAGAGTTATAAATCATCAATTACTTTAATTGCACAATACTCTTAGGACAAAAGAGGTATAGCTCCAATTCCTGTCATTTAGGCCTTTGACTTTTTAAAGCTGGCCTTAATTTTGCCTTCATTCTCAAGACCATGAGATGTCAATGTTTTAAAGTCCTTTCACATTACTTTTCTTCTCTGAAGCCTGAAATTTTCTGCATGTTTATACCGCAAAAGAGAAAACAGACTGTCCTGGCTTTGTGAATTGAAGTTTCCTTGTTTCCTATTATCTCTGCAAAATCATCTTCCGTAACACTCTGCTCCTTGTATCATTCATCTCAGGACTCTGTTTCCCCTATCATTAATCTGAATAGTGTACCTGTTTCTAAATTAATACAGTCTCCCAAAAAAGGGTACTTTCAGATCCATTGCATGCTCAGCATCTTGGAAGATTGCCTTTATGCTGAAAGGAGAATTTAGACCTTTCCAGAGTGAAAAGAGACCTATCCATCTGGGAGAAATTCTAAGTTGGATGTGCTAAATTTTGTTATCATTCCCCTTTTTTGGAACAAGTCAAGGTTTGGAACACGTCATTGATTTATTGCTTTCATTAACACAATGGAACACAAGTAGAGTGCTGCTGTTGAGCTTGCTGCACCTGTCCTGTAATGCAATACTCAACCATTATCAAATGTAATTAGCCTGTTTGAAGCAATATATTTGTCCACCACAAATGCTTTTTAGAAGGAGGATGGATATTATTTTGAGTGCTTTATGACTTTCCTGAAGAGTCTAAGAGCTTTTTAAATCAGTTAAATATGTTTGCACTAGAAAGGATGAATCAAAGCTCTTCAGGAATATATTATGGATGGAGAATTGCTGTTAGCAAAGTAGTGACATGGGAAACCAAAGGGCATAAATATAAAAATGTTGATACCAACAATATAAGAAGAAACTTCCAATAGTGTCATTCATCCACAGAACCTCCACACATTACAGCTTGTACAGGAAGATCAATATCATGGCAGAAGTTGATGGAGGGCTGAGCCCTAAACAATCTGGGATTTTGAATCTAATGTGTAATTGAGTGATGAAGAAAAGAGACAGGGTGGATGGACTGTGAACACATGATATCTTCTGCTTTATGCGTAAAACAAAGAAAAAGGGTAAGTCTTTTCTAAATTGTGGAAGGTGTTGAACCACAAAACAAGGACTGAGGAAAGCTATGAGAGCTCCCTACAGAGATGTCCAATTTGATATCTTGAGGTTATAAAAAGTAGATCTATGTGCAAGTCTGAAAGTAGCCCAAAATGAACTGCCACCTGCAGCCTTGGACCTGATGCGTGTGTTCTTGTGCATGATCTCAGCAGAAAATTTACCTACACAGAGCAGTGTGTTTTACTAAAATAATAGAGAACGCAAACACCAAGTGTGTCTTTTCTGTTTCTTCTCCTACCTGTGGTACTCTCAGACCCTCTTGTACTCATCTTCTGTAGAAAATATGACTGCATTTTTTGATCAGTGATGAAGAAGGATTTTCTGATAATTTAAGAACTTTTGCTCCCCTTCCAGTGCTAAGAGAAGACAGAATATATGAACACACTGTACAACATAAGTTATAAACAATGAAGGGAGAAAATCGTTGTTCAGTCCCAGTCCTCAACCAACAGTTATCTCACTGTCCACCTTACAGACCTCATCAGGGCGCTGAGGAACTACTGTCTGCCCCATAGTTCTCTTTTGGGCTAAAATAAGGAGTAAAGAAGCAGAAAGAGTCTCAACATTTACACTAACATCCACTAGCTGACAGTTGACCGAATTACAGGTCAGGACAATGAGCATGTTTTTTCTTCATAGTTGGATGAAATATCTGCTGGAGCAACTTATGAGATGTTGTAATGACTTCCTTTTCCCTTGGAATGTTTTTGAAATAAGGCAGTAGGATATGGTCCTCTGCTGCTGGGTTTGAGCCAGCATCCAGTGGCCTTTGAGTGCTAGGCAGAAGAGAGGAATATGTTAGTGCCTCGGATTTTGCTGAAGTTTCACAGCCATTTCAGATTTAAAACACACAAAGGTTTGAACGTAAGTGTATTAATATTTGAATATCAGTCTATTCTGTCTGGCCAAAATGTTGGTGGCCAGCACCAGCTAAATATTGGCATGGCACAGGGATCAGAGCAAAGGAGCCTGTACTCCCTGCTTGGCTCTCTTGTTCACATTCATACTATAATGGAAATTTCTGTGCTGTCCATTGCCTCACAGTGTTTGTTTGCAATATTGTGCTGAGGAGAAATGTTCAAGAGAGTATTGCTTTGTCCTTTCTTCTATTCATAAGATGTTTTCATCCTGATTGATAGCTTATTGTTTCGATAGCACAAAGTGGAGGAGCTGGTACAAGAATTAATCTCAAGGCAAAAACCAAGAGGTGATTTTGTGTGCGTAAAGTACTCTGATAGTACATTGACAAACACAGCAAGAAGTCCAGCCCTGAAGCTAATTTAATTTATTATGGAAAACAACTGGCAAAGCTGCAACAATGCTTGGCTGTGTGGTATAAGTAAAATTATAATAGTTGTCATTTATATACTCAGACTTGAAAACAGGCTGTTTTCAGGTTGATATTGTATGTTTTCCATACAAGATGCCTTTTCCCCTCTGTATGCCACCTCCCTGGAATCAATCAAACAGATTATTCCAAAGTGACCTTGTTGTAATAGTATGTATATTAAATTTATACAGAGCTTCAAATAAAGTGCAGGTTTGCATTATTGAATACATGAATAGGACAAGCAGTAACAATATTAATTTTACTTAATGTTATACCCACTATATGGAGTTAAAAGATAGCAAGATTTACAACCATTTCAAGGGAAGTTATTGCAGTTGGATACTAATATTCTCAGCCTCTCCTCTCCTCTCCTCTCCTCTCCTCTCCTCTCCTCCCCGCTCCTCTCCTTTTCTCATGGAGAAATAACAGAGCAAATTTCACTGGCTATTGTAATACAGCCATCAGGGCCCCGGCTGTCTTGTGCGGGTTGAGAGTGAGAGCAGGACTGGACTAAGTCAGTAATGGGGTCATCCAAGGCACCACTGTCCCCCAGGCTGGCCTGCCATGGTCGCACTGGGAGGTCCAACACATGGGTATGCAATGGAAGCAGTGGGGGCTGCAGCCACAGCAACCCTGCGGGCTTCCTGTGTCCCCTGTTTCTCCTGGCTGTGCTGGTGAGATGCTGGCCCTGAGCCCTGGCAGCTGAAGCCTGGGAGGCTGGATGCACTCAGCACCTTTTCAACAGCAAGGGGAAGTGGGCATAGCATAGACACGACTATGGAGCTATAACGCAGTGAGCTTTGGGGTATGCATTTGTTGCAGCATGTGTAAGGCATTGTCTGCACCACTGAATGCATGCATAGAACAAGCAATAGCAATATTAATTGTATTCAATGTGCTCCATTTCATTTAACAGTCCATTTAATGTGGTCCATTGCTCTGTGAAGCTACATCAATACCTACTGCATGGCTCCTATGTTGTACCACACTTGCTCCCTGTAGTCAGCACTGTGAGGCTGCACCTTGAATGCTGTGTTCAGTTTTGGGCCTCTCACTTTAAAAGGGACTTTGAGGTCCTGGAGTGTGGTCAGAGAAGGGCAAGGCTGGTGAAGCTGGGAAAGGGTCTGAAGGACAAGTCTAATGAGGAGTGGCTGAGGGAGATGGTGGTCTTTAGCCTGAAGATAAGGAGGCTCAGGGGGACTCTTGTTGCTTTTCACCTGAAAGAGGGTAGTGGTGAAGTGGGGGTTGGTCTCTTCTCACAGCTCCTCAGCCTTGTGACTGGGGTGGATGAATGCCAGGTACATGGGGCTTTGAGAAAAGACATGGGCATTCCTCTTTGAAATCCCTGTCAGCAGCCACAGAATATGGCTCAGTCTGCACATTTGGGTACAGGGTATTTCACTCCCTAAGCTTTGATTCCCCATGTGAAATGGAACCCCATTTTCATAGATTTAAACTTGCAACACCAAAGAAAAAGCAATTACATCGTGCTACACATATAAAAATTATGACAGCCATCTATATTTCTGAAAATTTTGCAGTTTTATTCAGATTTATTGAAGGCTTTTCCCCCAGATAACATCTTTCTGTAAGTCCACTGCATCTGCCAGAATATCAAGTCATCAGAATATACTAGATGATGAATCATTAGAACGTCACTAAAACATTAGTGATACAACTTAGTATCACTCACAGTCACAGGAATGCAATAAGCTAAGCCATGGCAACACTTAGAGACATCCAAATGTTTTTTGAAGGCTAATACACTTTTCACTTAATTACAGTTTCAAATTATACAGCCATTTTTCAGTGATTCATTGCAATTATCATCGGTATTTAATTTAGAGCAAAAAAAATACACATAAACATTTTTGGCATAAACACAGTTTAGTCAGTGGGTTTGTGCCAGAGCAAAATTAACCCCACGAAAAGATCTTTCCGTGACTCAGCTTTCCCATAGAAAATTTTAATAAAAATACTCCCAACACTAGTACAAAAATTTGAACAATTGTTGTTATGTGTAGCTGTGTACAAAATCCCTTCAAATTTGCCGGAAAAAAATTCCCAGAAGTAATGATTTTTGATCAGAACAAACAATGTGAATTAAAGTCTCATCTTCCAGGTCTCTATGTTAGCCAAAGCATTTCTGACAAGTTTCTCCAGCAGCAGCCTGTGTCTTTACATTGAGCCATCACCTGCAAAGTAAAGCACATCCAAAAATGCTCCTGAGCCTGGATTTTTGTGCACCTGTTTAGTAAAAACAACACATATAAAGTATCTGAGCATACAGAAAAGTAAGCAGAATGCAAAGGCAACACCAACAAAGTCATATGCCAAATCCAACTTGAGCACAAGTGACATGACGTGGTGAGGTTGATCATGCAATCTATTTTTTGATGAATTCCTGGATGTAACAGGAGAGGTTGCATCCAAAGAAGAATTTGGTACAATATAAAGCACATGTTGCCTCTACACTCCAGCTGCTTACTGCACTGGTTTCTGGAATCCAAATAAAAACAACCCCACAACCAACATAAACACATCTGAGGTGAGGATTATGACCTTTCTCTGGTATGTCTTCTGTTGGTTTTCATCAAGGAGTTCCACTGAACATTTTCTGGTTAGGTTAGCTCAAAAAGTACCATGTTATCAAAAAATATGTGTCTGTTTTCTAAACAGCAGCTCACCTAATGATTCAAGGTGGATCCCTCTGTGTTGGTATAAATAAAAAGAGTTTTAATCATAGGTAGTGTGATAGTTAATCTGCTGCTATTATGGCGGCTTTTTGTTTAGTAGTTCTATCTGCTCACACTTGAAGGAAGTTATTATCCCAGATTATCTGCATCTGAACACTTTTAAATCAATGAAGTTACAGAAGCAAGAAATCTGGCTTATTGTTATAGTTATTTGTGCTTTCATAGCATTTGAGAAGGAAGAAATTCTCTTGTGAGGGTTTTTCAGTTATATGTAATACAAGAGAGAAAAACTTGTTAAAAGCAAAACAAAAAATGGAAGGCATTCTAAGAAACTGATATGGTTCTAGGGTTGGTTGGATATGTAACCTAATGGTCCTGAATGAATTTGCCTTATGAAAAATGAAATAAATAAAGAGGGAAAGCACTTCCCTATTGACCCTCATTTCTTTATTGCAGCAAATGGACCATTTAAAAAGAACTGAAGGGCTCATGGCTCTCTGCATTTAGCATCCTGCTGTTTGCCAGGATGTTTGCAATTGAATCAGACTGACTGAGCAGTTGCCCTGTGACTGAGGTTGCCTTGATGGTGTCTAAACTCAATGCTTTCCTTAATGCTTGCTGATCTCTGAGCACAATATTGTCCTTGGTCACATGTTGACAGAAATTTCTTATGCTCCACCACCTCAAGATTGATGAGAGCAGCATTCTGAGTCCTAGGCCACTTCACAGCATTCTGAGCATGGAGTAAAACTTGCATGTGAGAAGCTGGTGTGAAGGAGTCACTGCCAATTCCAAATCCTGCTATGGTTCCTATCCCTACTGCTCTTTTATGGACACCCTTCCATGGGCATTTCAGAAAATGCGGCCCGCCATCCTTAACATGGAGCACTTTGCTTTGACGTTGAAAGCTGTCTTGTACTGACTGTGGCAGCGTTTGTGTCTGGTATGATAAACCCACTACTCAAGTTTTCTTGTTGCTTGTCCTCACAGAGACCTGGGCCTGTGTAAGGTTCTTTTCAGAAGCAGGACCTTAGACAGCAAATAAAATGATGTAAAACCTCTCCACTCATGAAGTATGGATACTGTTCATGGGGTTTTCAAGACAAAGCATAGATGGAATACAACAGTTAGCTTAAGAGATGAGTACCTATGGAATAAAACAGTGAATGGATAGAAAAAGTTGAGCAGCAGAAGTTCTGTTTTGGCTTCTGTATTTTGTGTGGAAAGGCCCTCTGCCTGTCTGTGTGGAGTGTCTCCCTGGCACTGCCTGATGGTGTATATGAAGCACAGCATTCCTGGAAATTTGGGTGACACCTTGGAGGTAGTGTGGACAAGGGCAGCCCCTTCCTTTGGTGAACTTTGAGTCAGACTCCCAGATGGTGTTATGAGAATGGCTCAACCCTGCTTCCCATGGGAGATGCTTTTAAACTGAGCAACTACCAGCTATGCCTTGACATATCACGGGAAAGGTGAAAGAAAAGAGTCAAGGCTTGCATCTGGGGATCCGTTTCTGTCTAAAGCTGTGGGATTTTTTTTGTTGATTTCTGTGGATTTTGGTTTGGTTTGGTTTTCTAGTGATAAAAACCACCAGTTCCATTTCCACAAATTGCAAGGAAAAAAATGCACTCAGCCTATTTTCAAATAATGCCAAGCTGGTGTGCTTCTGCTTGGAAAAATTAAGATCTATTTAACAGCGCTATTTATAATGTCCCCTGATGTTTTCAGTCAGTCAGTTTTGCACAAAGAAGGAAAAATTTTCAGAAAAAACCTGAGAATTAAAACCTTGTGAATTTTTTCAGACTCCTTACTCAAAACTAATTCATGTAAAATTGCAATTCTTCTGTCTACTTCTTTGGTTGCTGCTGACTTGTCACGTTAGGAGCAGAGTTTGTTAGAGATGCCAAAGTAGCTTCTCATAACTTGCGTTTCTGTAGTCTTTTGGTTGAATGCCCACAGTTGCTGAGAAAGAAGAGCCTTTGTAATTTCTGGACTGAGGAATTGTCAAGCTTAGATCAGGCAGCCCTGATTTTGCTTCATGGCATGTACAGCCTTTCAAGGGTTGACAGATTAGTTTTGTGGAGTTAATGAGTTTGGGTTCTAAGTAAATGCACACTAAATCACCGTCTATTCACTGTGTTTAGGCAGTTTAGATGCCTAAGCTTGACTTCATTCAAGTCTACACAAAGTAAATAGGCTACAAAAAGTATACTTTGCTATTTTTATTGAACAGAAAAACTTTTATCGGTTACTTGAGTTAATGTGCAACTCATGTTTCTGGGAAAGAAACATGGAAGTGGCAGCAAAGGAAGATACAGGTCTCAGATCAGCTAAAAATCACTGAAGATAAGGTGATTTATGGCAATTCTAGTCTCTGAGTGTTAAAAACCCTCAAATCAAAAAAGTCTGGTCATACCTCTCCAACCCTGGAATTTTTTTTTTTTTGAGAAGAGGAAAATTTATACCAGGCTATATTTCAGTAAATAATCAAAGATCCCAAGTAATCTTTATAAAGTTTCTAAGTTTCTCCAAGTTTTTTTTTTTTTTTGGGTTTTTTTTTTTTTTTTTTGGTTTTTTTTTTTTTTTTTTTTTTTTGGTAGAAAATATATTTTTGTTGAGTCAAGTTTTCTTCCTGACTCGTACTGACTTGTGTGGAGAGGAAGATTTACCCCATATCCATGTTTAGATGCAGCTTTGTAGCATTTTACTTCACATTCTTAGGATGTACTTTAAAGATGTTGGTGTTCTGTGTTCCTGGGACATTTAGACTTTAAATTTAGATTTTATTTCATCACTCTTATAGAACTCGAGAAGAGAAAAGAAAACATTATTTCTACATAGGATTAGCTGTTCATTTTGGGAATTTCCAATTGCTGCTCTGGAGAGGAAGGTAGTCATGGGTATGTATAATCCCTTCTAGATATCCCAAGGTTGCAGTTTTCTCTGTCTATAAGTGAAGAGGAAAAAAACAAAATTATAACTAAGGCATTTACAGAAATAATGGATCAAACCCCAAGAAAAACAAAAGAATTAATGAAATATTAAGTTCCTAATTTGGAGTGGCCACTGGCTATTTTTGAGGTACTAAGTTTCAATACTCATATGCTCTAGTCACAGTGAAATTCCAGCCATTTTTGAAGGGGGAATTCCTGTGAGTATTTTGAATACGCATATTGGGTCTGGCTGGGGTGGAGCTATCCTTTCTTATAGAAGCCTTCCTAGTGCTGTGCTTTGTGTTTGTGGCTGTAACTGAGTCAAAAGGACGACAGCGTTTTGGTTACTGCTGAACAGTGTTCACACAGCATCAAGGCTCCAATTCCATCCACAGGACCATGGGCTGGGAGTGGGTGACAGGTTGGGATAGGAAACAGCTGAGACATCTGACCCAGGGGAAGCAATATCCTATTCCATGTGAGGTCATCTTAGCAATAAAAGCTAAGAGAAAGGAGGAGGAGTGGCACACTTGGGGTTACGATGTTTGTCTTCTAGCACAACTGCTCTGTGTGCTGGGGCACTGTTTCCTAGGAACTGTCTGGACATCATCTGCTGATTGTAAGTACAGAATAAAGTCTTTTGTTTTCCTTGGCCTTCAAGTAAGGCCTTTGCTTTTCTGTTATTAAACTTTATGTTGACCCAGAAGATTTTTACATTATTTTCCCCTGTGCAGTGGAGAGGGGAACGCAATAGAGTAGCTTGTAGGTGACCTGGTGGCCAACCAAGGTCAACCCAGCCAACTTTGTTATGAAATAGTTTTAGTTTCATCTCAAAGTGTTGCAAAGCATAACTAGGTATGTGAGATGCCTTCAAGTAGTTCCAGATAGGAAGAGAACATAAATCCTTTGTTCTGTAAAATTACTCAAATCCTGTATTTAGGAGAACACCCTTCTATTTTCTGTGCTTGAAATGTCTTTCTAAATTGCTGGAACATTTGGCAGAGCAAGGGACCCAGCCTAGAAACTTAAGCACTTCTTGTTGCTAGCAAAGATCTTTTGTGAAGTTATTTTAAAATTCCCAAGGGTCCTCATTCTGAAGATGTTTGCCTGCCTCTCTCAAATGAATTTATAAAAATATGGGATCAAAGAAATATAAAGTGAATGGTTATTTTTCCAAGTTTAAAGTGCATTTTTGGTTACTCAACTAGAAATGAAAACTAGGTCTATTAAACCTTTTCATCGGTAGATTAAGCTTCATAAAGTAAGTTTTATATAGGTCATGAATTTCCAGACACTGTTATGTTATGCTATATTATATTATATTTAGAATAAATCCAAGTTTTCAATCAATTTTAATTTACAAACACACTTTTTGAAGTCAAAAAACATTTACATCTTACAAGGTTTAGTTATGTAAGTAAAGAGAATAAAATACATTATTGTTATATTTGAGTGTGGGAAACACACACAATGAGCCCTATAAATATAGGCATAATTTTCAAAGATTATCTAAGATCTGGGTTGTTGTTTAGTGGGATTCAGAAAACCACTGAAAATATTGGTTTACGATTTGTAAGATTCATTATTTTATACATATCATAATTTATATTATGATATAAAAAATTCACATAAGTTATTTTTGAAAAATGTATATTCTAGAAACATATATCAGAAAATCTTTGATTCTTTGCTGTGTGCAGTACCTTTTTGGCTAACACACAGGAACTAAAATAAGTTCTAATCTAAGGCGGATTTTTTTCCAAACTTTTGGAAAATTAGATGTACCTCTATCTTGGGATGGTTCATTGAAAGAGATATGCAGCCAGTCTTTCAGCTGCTGTTATTGTGATTTAATAACACTAGGATAACCAGATATGGCATTTTTAGATTAATAGACAATATAAATAAGGAAGACTAATTATTATATTTAATTAATATAAACAAAAAAGGGCAGCAATAACTTGATACATAAGTAATTGAATATCAATGTATAGAAAATATATTTTTACTTATTTTCATATTTTATTCAGTATATATGATTTTTGGGTGGAAGAGGGAGAGGTATTTCAATTTCCAGCAGCTAAATCTATCTAAATAATATTTTTTGTGCACTTCGTGGAGAGCAGATCCCTGCAAAGTAGTTTACAGAAAGGGGAGGTTTCTGCTGCTGTTGGGGCATGGGAACTTCCTCAGCACCACTGTGAGGAGGAAAAGTCTGACAATTTACTGCACTGGTTATGACACTGGAGCAAGCCCAAGCTTAATTTTGTCTGCCTGAGATGTCTCCCCAGTTGTTCTCTGACATTTCTCAACAGAAAATATTCCATCAAAACCCAATCTGACAGAAATTTGCCCACATACTTCTCAAAAAATACCTCATCATCTCCCCCCACGACCTATTCCAGTCCTGGGCCTCTTGTGCTTTTCTTGCCCCATCTCCTGAATTTCTGGTGTAAACCTGTTATGCTTGATCCTTTATCTAGTCAATCTGGAGAAGAATTGTCCACAAAGAAAATCAAAGGGTCAAGAAATGCGGCACTAAGGTGTGAGTTAAGAAAGACGAACATGAATTTGTAGAAATGACTCAGGAAGAAAATTAAGAAGTGTTCTTCTGCTTTTAAAGGTATCATTCCATTTTGGTGTAATAGGCTGGTTAATGATCTCTTCAGAGCAAAGGTTATGTGATATTGAAGTATGTTAATGTCACTCCACACCAATAAGACATGAGGTAGCTGGTGACAACCAAAGAAGACTCAGCAATGACAATTGATTACTCAGCTTTTTAGTCCCTGAAACAGGACTCCAAAGGCAGCTCTCCCCGCCTCATCTTCCCTTATTCACTTCAGAAAAAGGCCTGGTGTGTCTAATAGGATATTGCTCTTGAAAAAAGATTAGTTAGAACAGATTCAAATCTAATTTTCTTTATAAGTCACTTAGTCATTTGTCTCAAACAATGGAAGACACAAGATTGTAATTAAGGCTTCCAGCTCATGGCAAGATAAAATGCACACCATGACAGCAAAGCAAGCAGTTGAACAGTGTAGCATGTCATAAAGTTATCACCTCAGAGGGAGACTATTGTTCTTTTCTGAGCCTGGGAGCTGTTGTCTAATTGACAAAGAAATTAGGAACAGATGATGATTTTAGAGGCAAATTGGCTTTTCTTCTGGAAATGTCAAATTTATCTCAGGTAACAACATCAGCTTAGCAGAAGAGAACACAGATAAACAAAGAATTGCAGTTTGAGGTGTGACCACATTACCCAGCAGTGACCCCTTGGGTCACACCAAGACCGAGCAAACTCAAAGGCTGGGTATACATATGTTTTTTATTCCTTTGAGTCTGCTTGGAGGTATTCTCGAGACTGAGAAAGCAGGATTTGACTGCATATCCAGGTAATTAGGTGACTTGTAGTCAGGCCCCAGCAGTTGTCTCTGTGCGTGTAGAGACCAGCGATGCAGCCTGGGTGCAGTCCCAGACAGACACAGGAGAGACTTTGTGTAGGGCAGGGTGCCCCTCCACTCACCTTGCACCATCACATTTGTACTAGAGCTGAATCAACCTCTGTCAAGGCATGTGGCTGGGCTGACAGAAGCCATGGGATTGCCCAGCCCAGCCATTTCCCAAAATTTTAAAACCAGTCTGTGTACCCAAATTGTGCAAGCTTTGGCTTTTTACCTCCTGCCGAGAAGGAAGGCTATTTACTTCCTTAGCAAAGGAACTCAGTAAGGCCAGCAATCTTTGAGATGCCTGGGAGACAGAAATCTCTGTAAATGCTTTAGGCTCCCCATCTAATTTCACTCCATTAAAGGGTTTTTCTGAGAGGGCAGAACCTTTCCTGATGGAAATCACGGAGTGGAGTTCAGTGAGTATGTCTTAGCTGTCAGGTGCACGTACTAACCACCAGGCTACAGCTTATTTAGAAATGAGGTTATTTCAGACTGCAGTTCCTTATGACAAAGCAATGTGTTGTGAAACTATTTTGAAATATTCTTGCCCTACTCTTCCATCTCTCATCCCTCTCCCAGACCCTCTCCCTGTCCTCAATCCCTATGTACTCGCTTTCTAACTTTGCTTCCGTGGCTAAACTGCAAACTGGCAATATTGATTTTGATTTGAAATAACTGCTCTTTCCTTTAATGACTTTCTTTAATTTCTGGCTTATTTTTGAGCTGGGTAATTTCCTGAGTCACAAGCCACACAAACAGCTATTCTGGTCTTGCAAAAGAGGGATTGCACACAGCACCAAGTAGGAGTGAGCTGTAGGGCGTGAATATCTTAAAACTCCTGGATGCTTCATCTTGTGAAACCTTAGCTCAAGTCTTTCTTATTGAAGTTGCTTTTCTGGGCATAAAATAAGTACAGATTGACAAGCAGTATAAAAGTACATAAAAATTATACTTTCATCTACTGTTTTGGAAACTCCTTGGATGATGATGGATTTCCAGGCTTGATTTACAATGACTGGAACCGCTAGTTGAAAAGAGGGAGAGCACTCCCTATACATCACATCTGCAAATGGGAAATATGGAGTCCAATCCTCAAAAGCAGTAGCAGCAAACTAATCAGTAATGCTGTAAGTCAAAAAGCAATGTAGAAAATAGTGTTTTCTTCTTTTGGTATTGCTGGGGATACAGTCTTGTATTTTCCTAGACTTTCTTGGAATGACATGTTTGTTTCAGAAGAAAGTGAAGCTTGTGGTTGGGATTCAGTTCAAAACCAAGATATCTGAACTAAAGTTTCTACAAGAAGGCATTGGCCACGAGTTTAGGTTCCCATGAGAGTGGATGCAGCCATTCATGCCTGTAGAGCAGTTCATCTCAGCTCCAGAGCACTGCTCGGGTGGGACTCAGTTTCCTGAGCACAGGCTTCCTGTGGTGCTTGTGATGCCCAGGAGATCTGCCCAGGGCAGGCAGATAGGGTGGACGCAGTAGACCTCCACTCTTTTTGGCAGCAACTGAAGACATGAAAGATAATTCAGAGTATCTAAAATTATACTGGACACCTCTATTTAAGCTCCTAAATCTTACTGTAGTAGCTAGTCAGCTAAATAACTTTACAGTTTCAATATATGGTTGATAGCTTCTGTCCAAAAACTTTAATAGGGTCTCACAAGATCATATTTGAATCCCTGTACATACATGTATAAATTTAGATGTCTTACTCTCAGCTGAATCCCATTCTATTTGTCAAATCAAGCAAACAACAAGCTGATAATTTTTAGAAAAAATTAAATGTGGTTTAGTGTGAATACTTTATATATATATGTGGGAGCTCTGCTGATAAACTGAGAAATCAACCCATTGTGACATCTCTGAGAATGGGCAGATTTGGCAGTGTCCTGTGCAGCTCTGGTCCTAAACACTGACTTCTTGGACCTTGGCACTTACACAGCTCTTATTTTTTTGCATCTAGCTGAGATGAGTAACAAGTGGTCAAAACCAGCAAATATTCATGCTCACATGAATGCCCGTGGTCTTACATTCCTCCACAAATCTTCCTGAACAAAACCTCTTTGCCTATATGAATGGATAAGGAGAAAGGTTGAAGGAAAAAGACCCTATGATCCATTCAGACAACACACAGCAACTGCAAGATGTTATATTTAATTGCATATTTTAATGTTTCAGCCTTTTACCCAGATATAGTGAAATCATCCAGTTTTTGTGTGAAAATATCCAGTTTTTAGTATAATTTTCTCATGTTGTGTAAGAGTAGCTAAAAACCTTTTGTGTTTCTAGCACAGGGCACATTCCCCATCTAACAGCTAAGGGGGCAAAAAAAAAGAAACAATAATGAGTGTTCTGAGGAAATTTTCTAAATTTGATAAAAATAGTATTCCACTATCATTTATTTCACTTTCTTTGTTTGTCACTGCTTAGTGTCAGAATAATTCAAGAACTTTTTTTAAAGGTGGAGCCCCAGGAAAGTATCTGTGTCAAAGCACTGTGACTTATTCCTTTAGCTGATTGAGACTGACTAGAGGAAATGTGTTTAAAACATGATGAAGCACTGGATGTCTAGTCATAAGTAGAATAAATGATGGTGACACTTATATGCTGGGTATTAGCATGGGCATTAGTGCAGAAGTCCTCCTGTTTAAATTTGTTAATTTTTAAAAGCAGATGCCATTTATGATCCCTTTTACATTTTTTTTTTTAAATTTAACTGGAAATTAGTTATTCTGTTGCTTATATTTCATTTGGACAGTGACAGGCTTTGATGGCTAAAGTGAATATTTTCTTGAGGTTTGAATCTACATCTGATACACCACCTTGTCAAGAAAAAAAGGGCTTCTGGTCTACTCATGCAAAAACTGTTGGCAAAAGCAATGAATGCTGATTTTTCTTCCCTTCTAATATTGATCAAAGTTGCAATAAAGAGGTGCTTTATTTCACTGCTCTTGGAATTTGAGCTTCTCCCCATCCTCCTTGACTCCTCAGATTTCCTTTAATCTATCTTTAGCCTCAGACAATGTTTCTGGCTTGGAAAAGAAAAGCCCTTTCAGTATTGCACTTCCAGTGGGGGAACTTGAGTCCTCGGACATCCTAATCAAACTGATATTTCAGGGCAGGCCAGAAGTGAAGAAAGAGGAAAGAAATAAATCATTCCAGAGCAGAGGAAATTACCAGTACAATACAGAAGTACTTGAAGCAAGAGGAATACATTTTCTTTTGATCTGTTATTGTTAGTATGTAGTCTCTGAAGAAATGAGTAGATTAATTGGAAAATAGCCTATAGCCCATTCACAGATAATGAACTAATTATGAAATCTTTAAACAACAGGCCCTTACAGATCAGACGTCTACAGGGTTTATTGAGGCATGGCTCCTTCTGATTTGGCAATAGATAAATCTTGTTTGCAGTAAACTGATGGACTTCTCAAGCTGCCACATGGCTTTTGTGTAGACTGCAGATTTAAAAACTAGTTAAATGTTTGCTATTAAAAAAATGTGCATTCTTTAGTACTACTTGAAGTGGCTTGAGCAGAAATGGAAATGAGAAAGAGGTGTGTGTGGCCAACTGCCTTGTTGGGCCAGCATGCTCCTGCCATCTCTGGAGGGCGCAGGACAGGAGGGACCCATTCACCATTAGCATTCATTTCTACAAGTCCCACAGTCCCGTGACCCCCAGTCAGCCCACAGGGCATCTTTTGCAGGAAGTTTGGAGAGGTGGAGTACCACCACACTGACCACTGCCAGGCATGCAGAGGGCATGGCACCAGTCAGCACTACATCTTCTGATCTCTGAGCCTGCTGTTCCTGGGGGACTGGCAGGAAAAGAAATAAACTCTGCCACAGGCAATGACAGAGTGAGAATAGCATTCGTAAGGCCAGATCAGGCCATTAGCTCAGCATATATTATTGAATTTTAGGCAATTATTCTTATCTCAAGAGTGGTGATTTCCACCTTACTAAAATACAGCTGCAGTGCTTCCTTAGCTTATTCACACTGTCAGGAGTGTTCCAATTCCCTATTAAATTCTCAGAGCTCTTAAAATCTGATTTCTGGTGTAAGTATTTTACGGAAAGTGAGTCTTGATGTTAGACTCCAATACTTATTTGAAAATTGCTGATTCTTTAGCTCTACCAACTTGTATTGGTCCACATATAGGACTATTGCTGGACAAAGATTAAGAGAATTCATTAAAAAACATTGAACCAATAATTCACTGACATTTCTTGCTGTATTTGCCTAGCTCTATTAGTTCCTAAATCTTTAAGACCTTTTTAAACATGTGGAGTGAGACTGAGAAAATAAAATGAATCTTTTCTAATGGAGACATTTGTCACCAAGGCAGATCAGCAAGCCTGAAGTTAAAGAACAGATCCTGGGAAATTGAGGACATTGCTGGAAAAAAGTTAAAGGCTGTGACCATGAGAATTCATAAACTTAACCAGTCAAGAGCAGTGGATGGCCCAACTCTGTTTGTCTGAACAATGATCTGGAGCAATGATGATAGCTGAAGTGCTGGCAGTCTGAAATACAGAAATGCTGAACATCAGGAGTAATTCTTTCCTGAGTAAATACCATGGGAATAGCTCAAAACCCATGTGGCTTCTTAAAATACTCATCAATTACCTAAAGGTCAGAAGAAAGTATCCTGAGGTAACTGTATGTGAGTCAAGCATTCTCTGACCTTCAAACTTCAACAGATACTTGGAAAAAAACGGAAAAGAAATTGTATACTCGGAAATGGTGTACCTGAATGATAAAGGACGAATTTTCTGTTGGTGTAAATAAGCTGGTGTTGCTGATTATTTTATGTGATACATAAATTTTTAGGCTTCATTTATTTACAGCATAAATTGTATCTAGAAGATGTGTTTCTAAACCATGCTATCTCACTTTGTCTGAATATGGAATATATATTAAATGTAAATTAGTACTTAATACTTATGTGTACTTGTAGATATAGATAAGACACCTTTCTCCTCTGCTTCATATCTCTGCTTCTATTTCCTATTATTACTGTTCATCTTTTCAAGTGTATATGAAACAATATCTCAGGGAGGTCAAGGAATCTGTACTAACACCTACTTTTCAGGTGGAGTACCTCACATTTAATTAATCAGGAGCTCCTCTAAAATGAAATATTTTTCTTACCATAAGACAATAGTTTCTATTAGTGTACAAAGGGTTCATTGTAGAACTATAACAAAGTGACATGTTTTCATTCTAATGACAAAAGTGGTATGCAAATAATATACTATTACTAGGTATACCGAATATCACTATTTGGGAAATATTCAATTGCAGAGCCAAGTGCTCCTGCTTTCACTAGTAGAGGACAGCAGTAATATTTATTCATAGCTGTACTCAGAATTGCTGGCATTCAGCTGCTGCCATCAGCATTGGCAGATAAGTGGTTTTTTCTTTAAGCTGATAATTTTTACATTTGAAGGAGCAGAAGTGACAAAAATCAGGACAGTATTTATAGGATGGGAAAGGAAGCCAAAAATGTGGCCACTAATAGTGTGCAAACACTGTCATATTGCTCTAGAGGTGGCTGCCTCAAATGAATAGACACATTTAAGTTTTAAATTAAAGACAACAGACAACGGGATAAAATTTTTGTGAGGAATGGTGATAAGAGGAGGAAAAACTGAGCCAAAACCCCTCAGCAGTTGATTTTGAAACAAATATAAGGGTACATGGAAGCTGGGATTATAGATGGTAAGAGGAAGCATGTCAAGTCCAGTTTAAGTAAGAAATGAGAAATGATGATAACAAGATAAAAGCCTGCAAGGAACCATAACTTCTTATTCTTGATTGTGCAAGTTGTGGGATTTACTGATTGAGACTAATAGTATTTTTAGATTATCATTTATTTCCATATGAATGCACCCATAACATATCTCTTTCCCAGAACAACAGGAGCTCTTTTTCTCTACGTGGTCTTGTGACCAAAAATGACACTCAACATCCACTTGAAAATAGGGAGAGAGGCCCAGGAACTCTGATGACAAACCCTCATTTCATGAACTTCACCCACAGACTTTCTCCACTTGGTTTGGGAAAAGATGTGCTTCACTGCAGTGGCCTAAAGGGTGACAAACAAGTCTACAGAGAGGGGAGAGAGACCCAGAGCAGCCCCCATCTTTCTTCCTTCTCCATACTTTTCCAGAAGCACCTTCCTAGCCCAGTCCTTGAAAGTTTTCATTCTTTAGAAATGGGCCCCATATTTTCTTCCACCTATTAATCTATTCACCATGCCTTTAAATCTATGATGAAACACAAAAAATACATAGATATGGCCTTTTTTCAGATCCAATAGAAAATGAATATATTCCAGCTCTGTCAAATGGAGATAAAAAAATAGGAAAAAGAAATAGCAGTGATAAGAGTTGGAAATGTGACATTCTGGGAGAAAAGACACAGCAGCCATCCTGGCTCTCTGCTGGTCCTGGGCACTTGCTGCTGCAGCTGACTGGACAGTTGGATAAGTAGGAGATTTGGGAAATGTCATGTAAGCTTTTTCCTTAATAAGCATAAAAGGTGTCTTTACCTTTCTCTCAAAGGTTACATTTGATGATCTAAAATACCCTTCAAACACAGAGCAGTAGCTATTTCTCAGCTCTTATTTCCTCCCAACTTTCATATGTCTTTTGAGAATAAAGTATTATATTTTTTCTAGAACAGTACAAACTTTGCAATGGAAAAATGCCATTTAGACAATCATATCTTTATGCCCAGAACACAGCCTGTGTCTTTTCTTTCAGCTCCCTGTACATTTGTTCAGAAGCTCATCTTACTGTCTTTTCAAAGAAGTGAATACCTCTACTTTAGTGAGTCACTTTCAGTTTATTCCATGTCTCCTTTGATGTATATGAAAAATTGATTAGTTTACTTTAGACTGTGAGTTAGATTAATAGATGTCAATTTTGACTTGGAATTTCATACCGTAAAACTGAATTTTCTCTAAGTAATACTTTCTCCTATAACCTGTTTGATCAACTTCTAGGACAGAGTATTCACTTGAAGCTACTTAACCTTCACAGTGCTGTGAAGAAAACTACAGAGGCCATGATTACCTATTTAATAAAACATTTTACCCTCTGAAGTCAACTCTTAATAAGTAAGGGAAAGTCTGTGGATGGTGCCTATTTAGACTTCAGTACAACCAGTGCCCAGGTGGCCAAGAAGGTCAATGGCACCTGGGCTGTGTCAGCAATAGTGTGTCCAGCAGGCGCAGGGCAGGTCCTCTGTACTCAGCACTGGTGAGACTACGAGTGCTGTGTCCAGTTCTGGGCCCCTCAGTTCGGGAAAGACATTGAGGTGCTGGAGCGAGTCCAGAGAAGGGCAATGGGGCTGGTGAAGGGTCTAGAGCACAAGTCCTGTGAGGAGCAGCTGAGGGAGCTGGGCTTGTTTAGCTTGGAGAAAAGGAAGCTCAGGGGTGACTGTATCACACTCTGTAAGTGCCTGAAAGGAGGCTGTAGCCAGGTGAGGGGCAGTCTCTTTGCCATGTCTCAAGTTCAATTGACAAGAGGAAATGGGCTTAGGTTGTGCCAGTGGGGGTTCAGAACAGAGGTTAGAAATTTTTTTTTCACTGAAAGAGTGGTTAGGAATTGGAATAAGTAACCCAGGAAAGTGGTTGATTCACTGTCTCTGGAAGCGTTCGAGAGGTGTCTGGATGTGGAACTTAGGGATATGATTGAGAGGTGATTACAGTGGTGCTAAGTTCATAGTTGGACTAGATCATCTTGAAGGTGTCTTCCAGCTTTGATGATTATGTGTTTTGGTGATGCTGTGTTTTTTAGAAAGTCCAATTTTTCTTCATAGGCTTGTGGCCTTTCACTACAGAAAGGTGTTAACAAAGAAGACAGACTTTTTACCAAATCCTGTAGTGATAGAACAAGGGACAACAGTATTAAACTCAAGGAGGGTAGGTTTAAATTGGATATAAGGAAGAATTTTGTTTTACAGTGAAGGTGGTCAGACACTGTAACAGGTTGCCCAGAGAATTTGTGGATGCCAGGTTGAATGGGGCTCTGAGCAACCTAATTTAGTCGAAGGTTCCCTGCCCATGGCAGGGGGTTTAGACTAGAGGGTCTTTAAAGGCCCTTTTCAACTCAAATATTCTTTGGTTCTATGATCATGTGATTGCTTCTCCTTGTTCTGTAGGTTTGTACAGATCCCAAGGAAGACATGTTAGTACTTATGGAGAGGTGCCAAGCTGGGGTAGAAAACTGAGCTCTGTTGGAAGGGATAAGGGGATGTGGTGACAGTATCTCCTGAAGCAGACCTTCCTCCAGCTGAACATCTTAAAGGTCACTGCTTCCGCACTGCCCTCTGCTAGGAAACACCTTCCAGGATTAGGTAACTCTGTTTCTTCTCCTGAAGCCTGGCCACAGGCAATATTGGTGGGGTTTGCGAGAGGGAGGCCAGGGGCAAACTAGAGGAGACATAGAATCCAATGGGGGGCAGGAATAGGCTTATGGGAAGGTGTCTGACCCCAAGGCTGCATGCTTCCATCTGAGCAGTCTTACTCATCTGTACAAGCCATAGTCCCTCTTGCTCCACTGATGGGAGGCAGTGATTCCAGCTGGACTGATGTGACATTTCCCAGGCAGCTGCACCAGCTGTGATGTCCAGCTGTCGTGGGTACTAAAGCAGTCTCCAGAGTTTCCATGGCTGCTCATGCTGGAGTTCAGATGCCTACATTACTTGTAAGTGCCTATGCATGTTTCTGGCCTTTGGTGCATTATTGCCCCTGGAGACAGCAAACCCAAGGCAGGTAAACAGCACTGTTCAGGAAGGAAAGGCTAAACTTTTCAGGCAGGAGTCTGAATGGCTTCAGAGATTTTGGCTGCTATCTAAGGAAAGAAAAAATAAAAAAGGAAATACACCAATAATCCCCATACAGAATATGACTGCAGTTAGGAATATCTTGAAATACAGTATGTGGTTAAATAAGTGAGATATTCTGTTATTGTAAGGACACTTCTCTGTTTTAAGTAGTTAGTAGTAAAAGTTGTGTATGAGGAATAGGAATGCTAATGCTACCTATTCATCCATGCTCTTTTCAATTTGTGGCAGATTGTTATAATTATAGACACAAAATATTAATAAATCTATTTCAGAAGGTAATTTTTTTTGTATATGTTCATCTGTGAGCTTTTAATAGTTCAGTAAATGAAATCTGAAACACCTCTCTAAGGTATATATAATATGATTCCACATATGAGCCACGGAAGAAATTTAATATGTTCGTCAAATACTGAATGTATTGGTTTAGCATAAATGGTAGGAAAAACCAATTGTTAATCCATTTTGGAACTAACAGCTAAGCTGGCCAATCAGGTAAAAGGTGTACACCCTCTGGGACACCGCTTAAAAACAGGAATCTTGGGAGACCCGCTCTCTTTCTACAGATCCCTTCCATGAGGTAACATCGCGGCTGGGCCGGGAGGGCCCCGGGCCCAGGGGCCGGCTGGCCCTGGGAGGCCCCGGGAGTCCCCGGGAGCCGCGGCCGGGCCGGGAGGGGGCCAGGGCCCC